>WYDI02027525.1:0-55298 GCA_009867235.2 Psittacus erithacus | reverse complement strand
CCGATACCCAGCCCCACCCCAGCAGAATCTCCAGCCCTTCCGGGTAACTGCCTGTTACATCCTGGGCATGACATGCTATGGTATGGAATACCTCTTTGGCTAGTTTGGGTCAGGTGTCCTGTCTCTTCTTCCTCCCAGCTTCCCCTCCTCCCAGGGCAGAGCATGAGACTCAGAAAGTCCTTGATTAATGTAAACATTCTAAGCAGTAGCTACAAACATTGGTATTATCAGTACTGTTCCCAGACTGAAAGTTAGAAACACAGTGCTGCACCAGCTACTAAGAAGGATTAAAAATGACTGCTACTGCTGAACCCAGGACAACACCCTAATGGAATATTCTTGAGCAAATCAACCATCAACTCACCTCCATAGACATACACCAATTACCTGCCTCCACAAAACAGGCATTAACACACTCTGTCATTAAATCAATCAAGCAAGAAGCATTTCACAGTTTCGGTTTGAGTCTGTTTCTTGACAGTCAGCCTCAATTTTCCTCTTCCTCTGCTTCATATCATCACATGAAGGCCCACCTTTCAAGCCACCTCAGTCTCCACTTCATTATTGCTCTAAGATATTTTTGCCTTAGTCACCACCTCTGCCAGATGGCTGAGAAGAACAGCCTTAACTGTAGAGATCTCCCACTCCCTTTCCCAGCCACTGTGGAGAAGATAGGTTTCCTTTTCTAACAGAAGTCCTCTATAATTTCAGCCTGCATACAAGCAGATTCACTTCTCTGCCTCTACAACTGAGGACTCCCTGGAAGGAAAAATGCAATCTTTTCTTTCCAAGTCAGCATGTAATTACATACAGTTCAGACATGGTCTGTAGCATCTTCACAGTTATTTTTGTCATAGAAAGGGATCAGGCTGGGTGCAGTACCATACAATGTATTCTAACACAGAGTAGGGTCAGAGCCAAAAAGCACTGAAATAGAAGCCTCTGACTACTCTCAGCTTTAACTTTATCCTAGAGTCCACGGTAGTTTTGCCACTCCCATGTTTCAGCTATCTGGGTTCCTTAAACTGTTGTGCATTAGTGTGGTGCTTTCCTGTGAGATAGGAGCTACTAACATCTCTGTTTTGGAAATGAGCAGCCAAGGGACAGAAAGCACAAGGTCTCTCCATGAAACTGAACTGTAATTCCTTTACCCTTAATAAGCCATAACCGAAGACCAAATGCTTCCACTACTGTACAGGAATCAGAGTCCTAAATAGTTACGTCTTGTGTTTTCATGGGTCCTGAATTCATAAAAATAAAACAAACCAGCCTCTTCCTTCTCCCCTTGCACTGAAATGATTAACCAAAGAGAACACTTGTATACAAAGCAAAGTACATTTTGTGTTCTTCTTTGATTTGATTACAGGTTTGAAACAGTTCAAACTGGGAACAGGATCTCAAAAGGAAATCTAAAGATTAGTCTAAACCTATAATAAGAGATTGTTAAAAGCAAATTAATAAGTGAGAAACAATACATACGGATTTCTTGAAGTATGGGAACTTCTATACTTCCTGTATTTTCTTTTGTTTAGAAACTTTCCCATCTCCCACTCCTTCAGCTTTTGCAGTACATTTTCAATGTAATCAATCCTGAAATGCTACATGTTCCCATGTTTTCTAAATAATTTTTTGGTTCTTAACGTAACTTTTGATTACAAAAACTGGAGCTGGGCACTGGTACCAAGAACACAAAATCAACCCACTTCCAGTCTGGTGTTTACAGCTGGCATGACTGGAAAAATCATTGAATGTTTTTTTTTTTTAAGTTACATCCTCGTTTAAAATGGCAGCGCTGCAAACAAAGTAAACCACATTTCTTCTGCAAAATGGCTGGGGATCTGAACAAAGTTACTGAGGACATTCTGCTGTTGGGAGGATGCCTGCAGATCTGGCAGCAGGAACAAATAACCCAATCTTGGCAAAGACAGTAAGACTAATAAATGTACATTATTGGTCATAATTTGTTGCTATCTGGTCAAGCAGCAGTTTCACAAAGAAATGATCATATGTTAACCTGGTTGTCAAGCACAGGTAGAACAAGTGCTTCATATCTTACTACTGATGCCAGGCTTTCATTGCTCAGAAACAGCCCATGTGAATATAGACCTTTCCACTCAGCAAGAGATCTAACTGCGCACAGGGTCCTTTGCACACAGAGCTACCAATTTCATCAAGATCATGCCTCAGCTGGTACTTACACGTGCAGCCTTCCCTTTTCACCCTCTGGCTCTCTTCTCCTTCCCACCCTCCTTTCGCCTCCTGCCCTTCCACACCCTCACCTCCTCCTCAGGTATCAAAGCACTATTCAAGACAGTAGTTTATTTTGCTGACCAACTTGCTTTCTCAGTTTATCACTTCCTGTGGAACTGCAGCTCCAAGACTCTCTTTCTCCAGCGGACAGAATGTGGTCTGTTAGACCTAAGCTTGTTTGTGCAAAAGCAGTATAACTGGTATGTTTATCTCATCAAGGGAAATGCCTCCAAAGTCTCATTTCCATAAAACTTTCAACAGGAACCCCATGTTACCGTCCTCAACTGAAGCAGCTCTGTGATACCATCAATGGCAGAAACCATTCAAGCAAAATTAAACAGGAGCTGTTTGAGTGTACTTTTTCTTATGCAGTAACAATCAGGCGTATGGTCAACAGAAGCTGATAAACATGTAAACTGACAGGCATGATAGCTTCCTAAATAATAAGCTATTTTTACTCCTGGCTCACAGTAACAGCACTTTCAGAAAAAGAGTGTGTGCACATTTGTTTCACATCTAGATTGAACTAAAATTTCAGACCTAAATATCCTTGGACATTGTGCTCACAGCTTCTTGTTAGTAAGAGCAATGGTGCAAAAGAAACATCCTCCATAACCTGGACATTTGTACAAAAATGAGGATGAACTGAAAAGCCACAATAGAGTGTGGTGATTGGTGGTTCTGTTGCTGCAGAATCAATAAAGTATTCAAGGATTTAAACCACTTCCAGTCTCTCCTTTCCGCTGCTTGTTGCCACTTTGCAGCAACAGCTCTGAACTGACAGTAGGAAATATCCAGAGGGGCTTTACAGCATCACTGATGAAGCACTAGTTTCCCCACACAACAAGCAGCTACTCAGCCTAAAGTATGCTTGGAAATGCATTTTGACTTGCATAAAATGTGCTTCTATGAGGAGATAACCCAGGTAAACTGGAAAAAAAAAAAAATAGACTGCCTGGTGTGGATCCTGGAAATCCATTTGAATAAAAGAGCTGCTGTTGCAGCAGAGGCTCAGTACTTCACCTGGGGTTTTATGCGAATGACTTAACCCAAGCACTTCAACAAATGTAGAACATACTGAAACAAAAACCTTGTGATAGCCCATTAGCATTTAATTCTGATTTCCATTTTTTCACATTTCTAGACCCACTATAGCCAAACCTGACACACTGTTTGACTTTCTCCAGCATTTTCTGCATAATATATAAATGTCAGCCTTCTCACTCAAAATACCCAAAAGTAACTATTAGTGATGCCAGGCTGAAGAGCTAAAATTCTGGAACTTGTGCAGATAAACAAGCACATTCATGGTCAGAGGTTTCCAAGGGTTTATTCTGGGATTTGCCACAATTTTCAATACTATCACCATAACTACCAGACTTTTTGAAAGATATTGCTACCATTTTAAAACAAGGTTAATATCTATCACTCTTCCTTAGACTTTCAAACCAGATGTTTGGCATTTGTCCTTTAGTTAAATATAATGTACAGTATAGCTAAGACTACTGTTTTTTACAGTCAGAAATACAAGGGAGATCACATCTATTGTGTTGTCACTGCAACCTTCAGGGTAGCCCTCTTCAGGTCCTTCAGGTAAGAAAGGGATAAGGATCAAAACACCTGGCATTAAGTGTATCATCTCTGGAATAAAGCTCCCAATCCAAAAGTTCTCTGACTTCAAAACTAGTTAAGAAATTTTCTGTATTATCAGGTTGAAAGCATTCTAACATACTGAGCTAGCTTCATAGAATCTCTGCTTGGTTTCTAAGGCACCTGTACGTATAGTTTGTCACAGAAGGAGCCACCTCTAGGTAGACTAGGATGTGAGAAGCTACTGAACAGAGTTACCATCGGAGTCAAAGCGATCTGGAAAAGACCCATTCAAAGTTTACTGAAATCAGTGCAGAGTCTGAGAAACAAGGGCATTCACAATCCAGTCCTGTTCAAGGTGGGGTATCTCATGCTCTAAATTTCAGCTATTCTTAATTTATTAAGCATCCACAGAGTGCATGTATTCAAAATGCTTTAGAAACATGAACTCTCAGAAACATATTGCCATTAAGGATAAGGCCATTGCTGTCCCCCTGCATTAACAATGGTGCCTCCTGCAGTTCTAATGGCTAGTTCTGACTTCATCAGAGCTGAGATGTTAAAGTTTGTTTTGAATTATATTTTGAAAGTTAGTGGAGTATCTACGGCTTCATGCATACACTAATCATCACAAATCACCATGTGTCATTTTAATTCTAAGAACATCTTCAAAGAACATGCTACAAAGCTGCACTTCTAATTGTTTATTCTGCACGCTTTCTGAAGAGAGTTTCTGAGGAGAAAAATGCAATTCAATAATGATAGAGATAAAGAGAGAAAGTCATTCCTTCCAATTACTAGCAAAGAAATAATTATCCTTTGGGTACAGCAGGTGCTAAGGAGACAGGAATTTGTTTTTTCTATATACACCCACACCATCTGTCCAGAGCACAGTGGAACATTTCCATTAATTTCCCTGTAGGATCTTTACTACTATGCTGACTTTGAAGTCACAGAAAGAATTTTTAATGCATTTCATGCAGAAGTGCTAGAAATAAGGCATATATTTTTATAGCTTGTCTAACTGAAGCAGTATAAGAGGTCAGGACAACCAGCCAAGGAAATAGGGTTCTGGATGGAGGAGATAAAAAGAGGTGTTGTGCTAATAATAGATGGATCAATGCCAGCCTTTGATATACTCACCAATTACATAATGAGAGGTGGGAAAACTGTAAAATAGCCCTCTATGCAAAATGAACAATCTCTGTCCTAACAAATCAAACTGGTATTTAAAGAAAGTGATTACTGCTGAGGCACCTTGGTGACATAAAAGCCAGCATCAGCTGTCCCCAGGCTATCCCAAAAATGAAGTTGTGTCTTACCACATCACCATGTAAAAGCCTATACAGTTATAAGTGTAAAAGCCTATTATGGCTAAGAATAATGGTGTACTTCTTTCTACTTCATTTTATATGCCATTTGTTTAATTTCAGATTCAGCAACTAAATACGTCAGTGGCTTACAACAGTAGTAACTAAGGTTTTATATATGGTTCATTCCGTGGGTTTCTCCTTTTCCTTTAGAAACATTGCTTCTTCCACTGCAGCTGCTGCCAGAAGCCAGCCTAAGTCCTGTAACCAACAATATCTCTTCCAGAACTGGCTCATTTTTCACCAACAGAAAGAAAAAACTCGAACAAACAACCACCACCCCACCAAGAATACAGAAAAAATAGATTAATTTTCTAATTCAAATTATGACTCATGGCAGAAAAAACCACACCTGAACAGTCTGACAATACATACTTCCAAGCATATTGCATAAGCATACTACATACTGCATATGCATACAGTATGCATACTGCATACTACTGTAGCTGCCAGACCAAACGATGGAGGAAACCAGTTTTTATTATTAGAGACTTCTACCATCAAGGAGAAAATAGGAGAAATACAAAGGATTAAAAAAACCCAACCTGCCTGTGGGTAGTAGCTACTAAATGAAAACAGTCACCTATTTGGATTCTTTGCATTTACTCTCTCTAAAGCATACAGATGTCAGCTAGGACACATTAGACATGATCTAGAGGAAGAGCTTGTCGCAGTGCACATTTGCCAAATTGGATGACATTAATGAAGTACCTGTGCTCTGTCCATCCTTCTCCATCTTCCCCAGCTCATCTTCCCCAGCTTTACACCTATAAATACTTCAATTGAGAGGCAGTAAGGTCAGATACAAGGCTAAGAAAATAATTAGGTTAAGTTAGGTTGTAGGTTAAAGAAACAGGTTAAATTGTGAATGCTAACAGGCACCAGATGGTTGAGTTTGTGCTGGTGGATAGGTGGGTGAGTGTCCAAAACTGAACTTTTGAACCCTCCAGCAGAAGCCTGATAACTTGCTAATTGCAACAAAGACAGGCTGTTGTAGATTTTGAAAATACCTGGACTAAACAACAGTGGCACATCCCAAATCCTTCACTTAAGAAAGAGACATGAGACAAAACCACCAGTTCAGAGGCTGACCATACATTACTCTTCTTCGATCACACAGTTTAGACTAAAACAGGGATTTGTGATTTCAGAAAGGAGTTCAAAAAGAAGAGTTCCTGTAGAGAAACAATGGTCTTGGAGAAAAGAAGAGGGGTCTAGAAAGAAAAAGGTGAAGATCCCAGATGAAGGAAGATCTTAGAACTGGTGGAAGATCCAGAAGATCAATGAGCTGTGTGGAAACAAATGCTGGGGGAGGCCCAGGGGAGCTGGCTGGTAACACCTAAGACTGTCAACTGAAAGCAGCAGCGCAGTGTGAAGCACCACGCAGTTTCTGCCCAGCCCTCCCAGATCAACAGTAGCCTCCTCATGGGGAAGGGGAGCTGAAACTCAATTAATGTAATAGTGGGGGGGAGAGTATGTGAGGGTGTAAGATAGTCAAGGAGGATAAAAGCTTGTTTAAAAGTTTGTGGTGTTTTTTGTTAATTATTTTAATTTTTAAAAAGGTAAAAATTTGAAGAACCTTGGCAGTTCTTAAATAAACCCCAGTAAAACCCCACCATGGGATGTCGTGACAGTGATATTCAATGTTCATTGTAATGTAGAAGAGACTCATCCACCACAATGGCTCATACTGGACACACATGTCGTACCACAGGGCTGCTGGACATATCATCAGCATTCTCAGTACGAGTGAGACTTAAACCTCATTTTCCTTCCCCAAGGTTACTCTGCACTTCTTCAGCAATCTCAGGTTTCCAAGAATTTTCCTCTCAGATCAACTGATCAAGTGACCTGTGACCCCCTGAAGTAGCACAGATCAAAGGAAGGCAAGCACAGAAATCTGCAGCTATGATATGAGGCGAGATTGCTGCTTCCTCCCCTGTCAGTAGAGATTTCTAGGACAGCATATGAGTAGGGGAGAGGTAGAACTACAGAGGAAGTTTGCCACCGGGGTGAGAATCCAGTCTTATGCCCATCTCCATCTTCTCTGGGGTAAGGAATAGAAGAAAGCAAATCTCTAGCTGGAATTGTGTGTGTTGCTAACAATATGGCAGAGGAAACAGAAAATCTGACCTTTTTTTATCCTTTCTTCCTATTGCCAGTGAATCTGTAGTGAGTAAGATTATTGTCACTAATCATAGGAAAAGATGACATGTCAAATGAGTATGCCACAACTAAAAGAGGACAGTAACAGAAATGTGAACAACTCTTAGGAGGTGGAATGCATGATATCCTGCTCCAGTGCTAAGCCACATACTTGGGAAGAGCAGACATGACTGAAAATCTCTCAGATGCAAGCAATTCTCCGACTCCTACAATAAACCCTCCCACAGCTCAGCTGGAAAAAAAAAAAAATAGACAAACACCCAAACTACTGATGCATTTGCAGTGAATCATCTGGTTACTAAGTCACTTTTCTATGACATAATTTGCATGGTATTCATAAACTGCTTTTTGTTCTCTGATGTTCCAAGCCAGCAAACTTACAATGAGCAAAGCCTTCCGATTTCCATAGAAAACTTCCAAAATCCCTCACACCATGAGGCATTAGGTAGTGAGTGAGAAGATTCTGTTTGCCAGATCAAAATATCACTGCCCACTTTCCAAATCTCAGTGCCTCAACCTCCATACACAGTGTCCTTTCTCTGTAGGTTGGCCCTTGGGCATTTCCTCACAGTCCACAGTTTGGCTAGCATCTGAGCCTGCCTAAATTTGCTTTTCAACCTGAAAAAAAAGTTTTATGCCAAAAATAAAAGCATATTACATTGCCTGACATCCTAATGAAACTTTGTTGCGTACACACTATATTCACTTTGCATAAATTAAAATGGAAGAAAAATAGAGAAGTAAGAAAGGATGCACCTTGCTGGGAAGCAGATCAGCAAAAAACCCAATTCAAAGCAAATTTCTTTGTGAGTGCCAGGTCCTTACTTTCCTGTAAACCTAGTACTTAGAGAAAATAGCATTTGAATCATAGTATCACATTAAGTTTTGGGTTGGAAAGGACCTTAAGATCATCTAGTTCCAACTCCCCTGACATGGGCAGGGACACCTCACACTAGACCATGTCACCCAAGGCTCTGTCCAACCTGGCCTTGTTAGACAATCTTGAATATTGAAAGATTATGGATCAATGTGACTTTAGGATTATAGGCAATATGCTAATGTCACAAAATGCAAACTTTAACAGATTCATTATAGTTTCCTTCACTGACAAGCTATTTATAAAATACCCTGAGAAACGGTTAGATTCTAAATTTAGCACTGCTCTACAAATCTGGCCACTTGTAAACTGAATTCGGGAATCAAAACTAGTTATTTAAGTCCTTCATCAAAAATCAAAAATGTAACTGGGTGAGATTAATTTCTTAATAATTCAGGACACATTTTTTATATGAATGCCACAAGATCAATTAATTCATGATTTTAGACAGAGGTGTCACCAACCAGCACGTTTACAGACAGTGTTACTTTAATGGAGATAGAACTGTCTTTTTATTGGTTTGTATGCTAGTTTCTTTAAGGAAGTTGTAACAAGAAGAAGGGAATTTAACTCCAACTTAATACTTACCTGCCATCAATTCTGGAGAACCTAGAGTCAATTCTTGTGACGCTGGCTACAAATAAGCTGCTAAATACAGTATGATCACAGACTGACTCAAGGCAAAGAGGTGCTTTCTGACTTCCATCCACCTCACACAGGATCAGCCCACTGCATCACACAGTTGTCTGCAACAGAGTTAACTGAAACAGCCCAAACCAGAGCAAGAAAGACTGAATAGTCAAGGATCACTAGGAATCAGGGGATTGGAGCAAGAACTCTCTTTTATTTAACAGTATACACATACCCATATCCTAGGACTCTCATTCTGATGCTTAGGCAGGTGGTGCTGAAAATAGCTTGCTTGCCTGTATTTCCCTGACCGTTCCTCTGCTAGCAACAGTGTAAATAACATCAATAAAAGTTTCTTTTGAGATATGCCCAGGTTGCATTAACAAGAACTTCAGGGAGGCAGTAGCTGCCACTCAGCAGAATGGTGAATCAATATATTGAACTGTCCAGAGCATTTATATCATTTGGGCTGATGATACTAACAGAATACCCAATTTTGCAGAATGTTTTCAAGTAACAAGCTGCAAATTTGACCACTGTGGCAGACAATTGGCACTAGGATTTTAACCCCTTTGCCATAGCTGAAACCATAAAAGTAAATTCATTCCAATTTTCCTTTTCCAATAACTGAACCATAACTAACTACTAGCCTTGTGCATAATTCCATTTCATGGTCCACGCACTTATTTATACTCCTACATGAGACGAGGAAGAAAGAAAGAACTTCTGCAAAGCAGTCACTTCAGAGCTGCTAGCTTTGCACCATCCAAGTGAAAATGGGATTGTTCCTTCCACCTGCAGCTATGGGAGATGCTTACTTATTCCCCCCTTCTTTAACTCAGCAGCCAAAAGCATTAGGGTTCATTCAAGCTTCAACATAGCCAATGGCAAAATGCCACTGACTCTCTGGGGAATGACCAAACCATTAAAAAGATAGTATTTATGTCACCTATAATAGGCATGTGCCTGCTATGTGATGTTGCCTGGAGGTTGTCACAAATTAAAGCACCCTTGGAAATTGCTTTTGTACTGCAATCAACTTAGAATCTGCTAAACAAGAAAAGGATTCACTGGGTGGAAAGGGGTAGAAAACCACTCCTATGAGCATTTACAAGCAGGATCCCTAAACAAGCGGCCAAGAAATACACCAATTTACATGAACTGTGACACTAATGCTCTTTCATGTCTCCTGAATACATGAAAGCTTTTGTCCTCTTCTAGTGAAAACAGATGTTTTGAGACAATTGTATGTAACATACGGGACACTAAATGCTTCCTCACTTTCTCTCCTAAGCTGGACTGTTGCCAGCTCATGCACAAAAAGAAAAAAAAGGAGGATCTCAGCTTTTTAATTTTCTATATGCATGTAAATACCTATGTCTTTAGTGTTTCTTGCCCCATAAAAGTTTAGGGTGTTTTGGGGAGAGAGGCAAACAGGTAAGAGTTACATACTCTTCATATCTGTAAGTATTAATAGGGATAGTAATAGGAATAGATAGATAGATAGATAGATAGATAAGAAACACTTCTTCTGTGGCTTATAATGTGTTCATTCCCCCTCAGACATCAGTGTGTCACATA
This sequence comes from Psittacus erithacus, assembly GCA_009867235.2. Lineage (NCBI taxonomy): Eukaryota > Metazoa > Chordata > Aves > Psittaciformes > Psittacidae > Psittacus > Psittacus erithacus. Next base: position 44,834 of record WYDI02027525.1, on the reverse strand, counting down.
GGAACACTCTCCCTGAAAGGCACCTCTGTAAAGAGACCTTCCTAGATCCAGCCTTTCTGAAATCTTGTTTGATTTATAAATGCAGCATTCAGGTTATTTAGAAAACAATCCATTTCCTACCTATAGCTAAGTATATTTCAAAGTTTGGAAGTTAAAAAAAAAAAAAAAAGAAAAAAGCAGGTTCATGTATTCCTTTAGTCTATTCCCCCTAATATATGCTGTCTATGCTGTCCTCCCAGCTTCCAGATGGTAAGCTATTTCCAAAAACATATAATTCTTTCTGGATGTCTTTCTAAAATCTAGCCCAACCAAAAGCTACAAGTTTGATGCAGCTATTAGCGGCTGGATTCTTTGGCTTGAGTTATGCAGAAGATCCAATTAAATTATTATAATGGCCACTTTTGGCCTTTAAACAAACACAATACAAAACAACACAACACATAACATCTAATTCCCCTTCCAAAGACCACAAATAGCTTGGGGTTAACTTTTTTCTACAGAAAGAAACCTAACAGTATATGTTGCGGGTACTCCAACCCAGGCCAGCGAAGTAATCTGATTTGTTCCATTCCCATAGTGATTGCACAGTATTTCTGGGAAGCGGAACTCCTGGCTTACAAATCAGGACCAACAAATGTTATTCGTACTGTTACATGAAGCTCTGTGCAACATGTGGTGGTCAGAGTCAGCAGTACTTCAAGCTTGCAAACTGGTTTGTTTGCTGCATCGCACCTTCTCTTCTACAGGAGAACATGAACCAGTTTTCTTCGCTTTCAGGTCTAACTCCGAATGTGATTCAGGTATTTTGGGAGTAGCCCAAGAATACAGAATCTAAAACATTTGAAGGGGACACCTGCTGGGAGATGGGCACCTCTTCTCTCTGACATCCCAGCTGAGAGGAAGTATAAAAGGTTGTCAGCTTCACCTGCTTTCCTCCCCTATTTCTATGTTTAGGTTTCATTAAGTCTGTTCATAGACTCAGAAAGTAACTCTGCCTGGCATTATTTAGCATCAGCAGTATTATTCATGTGGCAGGGTGGTATCTAGGGATTAATATAGAATATAGCACCTTAATGCATGCTATATGAATGTTACATGCAGACAGAAGCATTTTGAGAAACTGCAGGGAGAAGCAAGTATTGTGAAATGTTAAAAGTGGCAAGCCAGGCTTTAGAGAGCAAGTAAAAATTAAGCTCTTGTGCAAGGCAGATGGATTTCTTTATTCAAATGGCCAGATACCAATTGGGCAGAAATCAATTAAAGTCCATTTTCTGGCCCAAAGCTTCCTAAAGACAAAATCTCATCAAAGCATTTGCTTCTTGATAGGACTGAAAAAATGCATCCTGGCAATTGCAGTGCTGGAAAAAATACCAAACAAACCTCCTGCTCACTCCAAGTCCAGCTCTGCACTTACTCCAAGACATTGCAGTTACTAATCAGCATCAGTTTGATTTCACACTGGTATCCCAGTTAATCTTCATGACTTCAGCTGCTGAAGACTCTTGCGACAAACTCTAGTGTGCATACAGTGGCTGGAAAAGCATAAAATTGATAAGAGTATAGGATAAAGGCAGAGGTGGCCATTTAGTATAACGTGTCTTACCATATGCATAACAAACCACTTCTTGCCAAAAGTAAATGCATGTAGCAGTATGCTTTCTATATCTTGCATCTGATTTTGTTTTCACTAAATATTATCATCAAAACCATTCCAGAAGGGCAAATTTATTGCTAAGGTTTATACCACAGGTTGAATATTCTTCGTTAAGTTGGGTGCTGACTGGATGAGGCGCAGGACAAATGTTACTTTTTGTAACACCTTTGGATCTAGCACAAGCATTTGACGGCCAAACACAGACAATTCTTAGTTCATTTTGATCCCTCACACTGAGATAATAAAAATAAGCTTTTTATAAGCTGTCAGGTTTATTTAGTCAGGAGAATAGATTTACCTTACAAATATTTATAAAGGAAAAGCTCTTCTTGCCATTCCTCCCTCTGTTTTCTGGGCCAGTACTGCCAGTACTTTCCTGTTAACTGGATTTCCCAAAACAAACAAAATTTATTAGAGACAGAGGGTGCATACATATGCCTTTTGCATGCAAATGTGCTGGTGGGCCACTATGCCTGGTGAAAGGTGATCAACCCACAGCCTTAGGGAAGAGAACAAAGGCTTTGTTCTTGGAACCATAGTAAAAGGGACTGAGGGACTTTCTTTTCTGTCAGAGAAAAGGAAAGCCTTTCTCAAATAGAGTATCCAGGCCATTAGGAAAACTAAACGGGTAGCAGCTGAGTTTTGTCAAATGAGAAAATTGCATTAAAAGGGGGAAATATTAGCACTATTCACTATACATTAGTCAGTCAGATTCAAAGAAAGGAAAAATTGTAACTTAGATACAATGTCCTTCAAGGCATCTACATATGAGCAGGAGCAGATGTAGCTGGCAATTTGTATCAAGCTGAGCTGGTTTGCTCAGCCCTGGCAGAGTTAGTTGTATGTCAGAAAAAATGAAAACATTACAACCTCTTTCACCAAAAGTTTCCCAGTTAATTTTAAGTAAGCATATACATAGATTAAGTCTTTGCATGCAGAAACTGGTTACAGATCTGTTAGTTGAATGGCCTCTATGAAGTAAGTTGATAATTCATTTACTTGGCCAGGCCCTTTCCACATAGCGTTAATATACTCACACTAATCTAATCCCAAGTATCAGTTTATAATCTGTATTATGTTCACTGTTGCAGTTGACAACATTTCAACCGGAAAGATAAGCCATATGCTGCCAAAGAGAGTATAAAAAATTTAACATCTAGCAAGGTGATTGGTGAGAAATGAACACATCTCTCTTGTACTGAGTCTGTTGATGTTAGAAAAGTCCTAAGAATGGCAGAACCTAAGCAGATAAATTCAGGATTGATCAATCCTTTTCACTTTCATGAAATACAAGATGAAATGGTTTCAAAGTTTTGTAAAAGGGATTTTGTCATTTATTTCCACATGCTTCTTTTATTTTTTGGCTCTGGCTGGGACCAGGAACAAGGACAGAATACTCTCATCTTTCCAATCTGACTAGAAATGGGAAATGATAGAAATCTAATGAAAACCATGTCCTCTGGAGATTTGCAGCCCGGTTTTGCAGATGCAGCTGTAGTTCAGATAATCAGCAAGACTTCTGAGTGCTTTCTTGAAGGGAATTATTTGGTTGCTCTGCAACACTAATTAAAGCATAAACGGGATAAGGTTGTTGGTGTGGATTAAAGGAGTCTGTTGCCACCTAAAATCTGTATTTTCAGTTCAGTTTTATAACATTCTAGTACTCAACACACTGATGCCCTCAACTCTCACCAGCATCACTCATTTCCTAAATGATCTGAGCCCTAGAGAGCAGCACTCAGATAAGTTTGTTTTGCTTAAATAGACCCACCATTGAGAGAAATTGCTCTTTCACTTATAATCTTAGAAAAGCTGTTCAGCAGTCAATTAGCCTATGTAATCCAGCTTGTGTTTTACTACAGTTCTGCACTTCCCTGTCCCTTTTTCTACTGCTAGATCAAGTATCTTGTTGCACAGCTAGATTGTACAAGATAGGCCAACATACTGGCTGTCTGGGAAATGAGATAGCTCCCCTTTTGTAGAAGCCTCCAGTGCAAGCAGCCCAGTATCAACTGCAGAGTCTATGGCTGCATTGTGCAGAAGGCTTCCACTGGAATCAGCACATGCACTAAACACAGTGTCAAATGGAGTGGAGAATTTTGCCCTTATTTAGTGAAAAAAGCTTGGACACATGTTGAACTGATGAGCTCAACTGGGTGTATAGCAAATAGCCACAGTCATTTGCCAAGCTTTACTTAACACTCTTAAACAGGTTTATTTTGTCAAAGCTAAGCCATTCTAAAGTCTTTTGATTTAGGATCCTGTATGCAAATCATCTTTAAGTACAGGAATGTATGAACAGAAACTCCATACAAAGTATCTGTAAACAGATACTAGTGATAACAGCATGATCTGTGATTATTTAAATGGATTCTTTAACACATTCTTGCTTGACGTAATTACCTATCATACTACATTAGATATCCATATGTTAGCTGACCCTTTTAATTACTATTCTTTTTAATTTTTAAATGTTTAAATCTAAGACAAAACATACATTACATGATAAATTACCCATATGTTACCGTAATAAACTGGTATTTAGATCTAGCCAACACGGTAATTTTACTAATTAAATGTCAAATACGCCCAAGAGTGAATCTCTTCAACACTGTAAATGTCACAAACTAGTAAACAGGCAGAATGATCTACAACTGTATTTCTCCAGATTGCAAGCAAATTCTGCCATGCATCTTCCATGACACAGTGGAGAGAGACAACAGAAAGGAGAGAGAAGAGAGAAAGCAGGTGGTAGAACCAGCCAGCAGAGAGGCAGCCTGTTCCTGCAGCACTCTATATTCATTTTAGCACTCATTTCTCCCCTGTTATTCCCTGATGGACATTTGTGTTGCCAACTGCAGAATACAGACAGGGGATTTAAATTTAAACCTGAGTATGCCGTTAGAGTGTGCCATCTTTGAGCTCAGCATCATTGGCCAGGGAGATTACCTAGTGTTAGAGGTCTTACATAGTGGTCCTCACTTATAGCCACCAATCTTAATTTTAATGGGTTTGAATTATTCTTTGGTCCTGTTGTTATGGGTGGTTTTGACAGTGTCAGGTCTGTAGCAAAGAGAAAAGTCTTCTATGTCTGTCACTCCCTCCCCTGAGGAAGAGTAGGAACTTTCTCAACAGGGTTTGGCAACCTTTTACAGAGGAATCCACCAAAGATTTTGCAAGGAAAATTTGCTATTTCTTTTCACACTCTTTGTTGCAGCAATTCTACTTCCTCATCTTCTAGTGATAATGTGGTCTCCATTTCTGTAGTGCAATTCAACCCCAGCAGTTTCCACTTTTCAGACTTATCTTTGCACTTCTTGGTCTTAACCCCCCTGAATCCACTGGTGTTAAATCCCAGCATTTTAATGCCAGATCAAGATGATAGATCAGCCCCACATAAATTAATAAATCAAGATGCATTCAGCTGACAACTCTAATTGAGTAAATTGATATAGGATTTATTGCTTACTCCGTGGTGACATTGGCCAGATTTTCCACTGCCATTATTGCTGAATTTTTGCTGTTCTGCCTTCAACACACTTTTAAAAAACTACTTATTGCAATTTGTAAAACATAGACTTGCATAAATAATGTCAAGAAAATGTAACTTCATGCTGTAACTGTAGGGATTTTTAAAGTTTCTCCATTCTCAATACTGACTTTTGGAAAACCTAGCATCTGAAGAGTCACCCAGAGATCACAAACTTCCCTGGGAAAAAAATGCCCTTCAACTACTAAAAGGGGCTGTATTTGCAAAACTACTCTGCACTGCCATCTTGTGACACAGAGGAGTGCTCAGCGCAAGTTTGGCTTTGCAGGCTCAAATCCATCTCCACAGCAATTGTGAAAAATGAAAGATATTGTCTGCAAATACCTCAAACTAAACGCTGGTTTGCACGTTTTGATGAGACAGGTTTTAAAACAACACTGCAAGGTAGGGCTCTATTTCTCAGTGCAGTACCAGCTTTAAAAGGCATCAGTAGTTACAGAAGGGCCTGAAGAGTTACCCTGACTCCTCTTTCTGACATTGCTATTAGATGTTACTAATTTGCAAAATTAACTTTGAGAAAGTTACCTTTTGTATGTGTCAGCCCCCCAAAAATGTAACTACTCCAATATACATCCCTACAGAAAACTTCCTCAGCTGTTGCCTAATACTGTAGAAACCCACTTCAACCTTAGAGCTTCTGTGTTCTTCCAAAAGCACTTCAGCTGCCTGCTCTGTATCCATCACGTCCAATATGCATCAGTATCTATAAAACAGGTTTTCTTCTACTCATATTCCAGGATCCAATGGGTCTTTGCAGAGCACACAAAATGGAGTGAGCTCTGCCCCAGATAGTTTTGAGTCAGAACTTAAGGTTGTCATTCTTTGCACATGCAAATAGGGAGAATTAGTTACCTTCTGTTTCAACTCTTCTCCTTATCCCAATTTAGTTATTTTTTGACAAGAGAGAGTGAATATGACTTTTACCCAGTGCTAAGAGAACTTACTTGGCACATAGGAGGGTTACGCTGTAGTTTCACTAAATAATCAACCTGAAATAGTGACACCAGAAGTCTAAGAGAACCACTCATGTAAGGCAGGAGTTCAATAATCTTTCTCAGATTCAATTCAAAACACAAAAGAGAAATTAACTTCTCTGTCCCTCATGTAGAGCAAATTTATCTTCATTCTTTCAAAGATAGCTATCCAAATCTACTAGAGTGCCCAAAACTAACAAAGCAAATATCTAATAACATAACAACCCTTAATATCTTTTACTAAATAACTAGTGTTCTACTGTTAGAATTTGTTCTTATTTTTGAAGGAAGCTTCACACCTAATGTTGGAATACACATTCTGCTAGGCAGACAGACTGACTAAACAGTGACTATCTTCACTTCACTACTTTTGTGATGTTTGCAAACTCCTCCAGCTATAGAAATGACCTAGTAATATTCTCTAGCCACACAGGAGTATAAAGAAACTCATGTCTTTGCTTTATCAATAAACAGCCTTTGAAGACTTTAATGAAAGATACTGTTCAAAAGCAAGTCACTCTGCAGTGTACAAAATTAAAATTGGATTTTATTAGAAATGATCTTTGGGGGAAAAAGTTTATGAAAAATGCTTTAGTGCTTGTCTGAAATAAAATGACAGGAAAATAATTAAGGTTTGGCCTTTGCAAAGCCTTCTTTGACACAATCAAACTATGAGATTTAACATTAAATACATTCTAGGGTAAACACTCATTCCTCATTATAATTTCTGTAGTTACAGAAAATAAAACTATTATTGATTAAACAGACTGAAATAGTTTAATAGCTTCTCTCGTCAAGAAAAGAAAAATAATCTAACTCTTCCTTTGTCATAATTCCTTGAATAAATGTTAGCCATCTGTGCTCTGCAGAGAGAGAGAAAGATTCATGCCTATGATAAAAACACCCTTAAAATAAATGAAACAAGACCTGCAGGCATGACACTACAGTTGCTGGAAGCAGAACAATTCTGCTGAAAGCCTTACATCACATCAAGGCCACTTACTGCAAGTCATCAATGGAAACTATTTCTGGTCCAGCTCGACAAACCAGTAAGCAGCTACCTGTTTTCTCTTAACAGAGGGACAGAAATTAAAAGTGTAGTTTTTCTAGACAAAACCCCTTAGATTTAAGGCATGTAGCTTTCAAGGCTTAGTATTGCTTTATTTTTCAACTCTACAAATATGCGTAACAGAGTTCACAATTTGAATATGTTACACTGCTTTTGGGGCTACATCATCCCTTAGGTAAAACTTACCTTTCAATGTCTACAGTAACTTCTCACAGAAATTCCAACTTCTGATACTATTGACAGGAAAAACAAACAAACAAACAAACAGACCACCCCTTCTTTAGTGCCTACAGAATCTTGAGGGGAATCACCCCCCCAAAAAGTGTTGAGCATTTGATTTTTAGACGCAATAAAGAATACCACTAAAAAATTCATCCAAACAAAACTGCTTCTCTTGGCAGAAGGATTTCTATACCAGGTGAAAATATAAAATATGTGTGGCCCATTGACAGTTTTATATTTAGTTACCTTGAAGATAAAACATTGCTCAGTCCCTAGATTTATGTTCATCTATGAATGCCCTGACATTTCTGGCATCTTAAGTTCAACTCATCACACCAGTTTGACAGTTTTAAGCAAGAGAGACCTCACATAACAGTGGAGTTGGACAGAGTAACCATGATTTGTGATGCTTCACTGCATGCCAGAACTTCAGAGGGTAGCCAAAACCAGCTTGCTGAGCAGTTAAAGATATAAATAACCTTTAAATTCTCTCTACTTGTAACAAGATGGCAAAAACAAGGCTATGCAAAATTTATTTGAATTCTCACCATTTTATGATGAAAGATCACTCATCTCACACTCAAGGCAGTGTTTACAAATTAAAATTACATGTATAAACAAACAGCCATTAACCAGCTAAGGTTCAACTCAAACAAGCCGGCAGAAACACCATCAATTCAAGAAAGTTGATTACAAGTCCTGCAGTCCTCCACCACCACTTCAACTCATTTTGCAGCTCTGTGGGATTTCCCTTTCTCTACAGACTTGGAAGAATATCCTGATTTCTACAACTGGATACTGAGGGGACCATGCTCCTACACAGGAATGTAAAGCTTCCATCCTCCATCTGAGCCTCATGTTACAGAGAAATGATATCTAACAGATCTTCTACCAGCTGCAATGACTAATTCCAAAGAAATAGGTTGTTTGGGTTTTTTAATATGAACTTCAGGTGCTCATATGGGCTCCTAGCAATTTCCTCAGCATTCTTTCCTGCTATATAATACAACATATTTTAATCAGAAAATTAGTGTGGATATTTGGTATATTTTGCAAACAAACTTTTACAGAGGTTTAAAAAAATAAAAGCTTTGACCTCCTGACAGTGTAAGCAAAACCAGGAAAAGTCAGGAAAGTTTAAAAATAATTCCAGTTTACCAAAGGCTTTCCCATATCCCTAACAACCTCTACTACTTTGACTTGGTTTGGAGCATGGCTTTCATAATGGAAGATCCATGAGTTTGGCTTTTGCTCAGCTTCTTTCTTCCATATTAATTTTATGGTCAGATGTTTGCTTTTCCAACAGTCGATGTTGTATTTTCAACTCAGATTTATATTCAGCACTTGATAACATGCCATCAGAAGTCCTAATTCATCCTTTTTATCTGCTGGTGCTTGTCATCATCAGAAGACTGCCTTCAAAGCTTTAGGAATGCATATGCAGAAACAAGTGTAGAGACAGGCCAGATCCTGGTGCTGTCATCTACAAGAAAAATGTGTTCTCCAATGACAGTGGATTTATAGTAGAAAGCAGGACTTTCTGTTTTTATGTTTTTCTGAGGAACGTTAAAATACCACATGATGCAGGAAAAAAACCCCAAGCCCCCCACAATGTAAGTCATAATATTAACCAGGTAATTTACTATGCACAATTATTTCTGAGGGTTTTTAATTGAAAATATTTTTACTTTTCTTAGGCCTTTGGGTCGTTATTGAATTCTATCTCTTTAAAAAAAAATTAAAACCATGCCATTCACCTCAGTCTGCCTTGGAGCAAATCCTGGTACAGATGGGCTTGTGTCAAGCACTAAGCTCAGGAGAACGTGGGGCGTGGAACTGATTTTTGCAGCTAAGGCCTATTTTACAAACTGTGTAAAAGCTTCCAAGCTGGTGTCAATCATACTCACAGTAAGTCAAACCCTCTTCCAAAACTCTTAGTGAGAAAAATCAGTTGCCTATTGGTTTTGGCCAAGTGAAATTACTTTCTCCCCCTTTTCATTTAAGAGATAAAGTAATTAATGACAATGTACAGCTACTGCTGTGTTCCTTAAAGGATGTTTTGGTTAACTAATCCATATTGGAAATAATCCCTAATGTTTTCATTTGAGAATTTCCCTATTATGTGCTTCAATTTATTTATTTTTAAAACTAATATGTAACCACAAGAATTATTCACTTTTCAGAAGCTTTTCTCCCTGGCATGTCAAAGTGTGTATGGATTTTTCAGAGGAATAAGACAGTAAAATAAATGAGATATTTAAGTACTAGTATCCTGAGTCACACACATGATCTATGTGCACGTATTTCCAGTATGTGCTGCTACCTGTTTCAAAAGCTGCCAGGTGCACAGTGCCTGCACATCACTCACAATTTTAAAAGTCAGAAAAGTGCAGTATTTCTTAGAAGTGACTAGGTAACTGGATGGAAGAAAAAAGTGGTTTTCCATGCTTTTTGGTCAGGTTATATCTTAACATACAGTGGTCCTTACTACATTGTGAAAGAGTCCTCTGCTGTATTCAGGGCCACAGCAAGTGCGATGAGGGTGTTTCACAGAGGGCAATGTAACACCCCTTCAAAAGGAGCCAGGGCAAGCTTTAAGCCTTTAGAGGCAGAAAACAGACCAAATCCAAGAGCCTGCTTCCTTATGAGCAAGGCCACAGCCAAAGGATTTACAGAGGGTGCGGGCCACAGACCACATATCCCAGCTAGCAGGCATTGAGGGCACCTAACAAATGCGAAGTTTAGGATCCTGATTCCTGATTTTTATCTTGATTTTGTGTATTTTGTTACAGAAAGTAATATCTTACTGTTTCAGGTCTGTGTCAAGAATCTCTGGCACTTTTTAACCTTCAGACAATTTTCTTACCTCCCACTTTCAAAGAAAGACTGAAGTACTTTCCTTAGGGGGAGGCAGCATATGCTCAGGCTGCTGATCACAGCTCCAGCCATTGACACTAAATATGCAAAGCAATTCTCACAGTAACTACTCATGAGAAACTTCCTGGCACAAAGCTCCTTAGCAAAAGATTAGCACCATGCTGACCTGATGCTCAATGAGTGTGCTTGATAATCAATAGAATAACCGTGTCTCTCGTGCACAGCAGCAAGTAGTTATGGATATAATAACAGGCTCCACAAAACACATGTTTGCAAGAAAGGCTGAATTTAAATATACCAGCATGAGCTTCTTTTTTAAAGCTAATATGAATAGAATTAAGAACTGAAAGGTAAAAGACAGGAAAGGTAACCATCTAGGCACTCTATAGCTCTCTGTTTTTAATGCATTAGTTTTAGAAAACTCAAGCTATCACTTTGACATTACAGAAATTTTTAGAGTAAATCCAATACAAACAAATGGCAGTCTGCATCAGTCCAGTTAACGATTTGATTCAATACATTTCAAACAGATATTTCTGACAGGATTTCACTAGAAAATGAAAAAATTGGAAAAACCCCACCCTTTTTTTCAAGCAGAAAACAGGCATTACCGAGTCTCCTAGAAAACCATGTAAAACTGCAAAAAAATTCACATTTTGACGTACCTTTAGCAAAGAAAGATATGAATCTGCTTTACAGTCTTGTATCTTTGTTTTTAAACCAAGAAATGAGAATTGCAAAAATGAGCAATGTTTTCATTAGATATGACAAGGTTTAAATTTGCATGATTTTTTAACAACTCCTAAAACCAGAGACCTAGAATTATAAATCTCTTATAGGAAACACTCTACAGATTTCCAACCCAAGATTAAATTAGCAAAAATCAATAAAGATACTCTCTATCCAAACACTAGTATCCCTAAAAAAATCTAGCAGGGAGTAATAGACATCCAGCAAGATATCTTTAGTAACATCTCTAAGCAGACCCATTCTTCTAGACACAGATAACTTCAAGAAAAATTGCAAAGATTTCTTTTTTCCCTACGCCTTGTATCCTGTTCTTCCTTTTCATTCACACTAGAAACACAGTTTTTCAAACTAATTTAAGATCTTACGTGTTGGGATTCCTTCCCACATTCATACCACGCAATTGAAAACCTGGGAGATGCTCTTTCTGGTGTCAGCTTTCTGCCCAAATGCAGAGTAACTTCTCTTTACAATTCTACAAAATGAGAATAACCATCCATCCCAATTCAATAAAGAGTTGAAAGATGAAGAGAGAGTGGGATGCAAACCAAGGTGTGTTGATGTAAAACCCTGTTATCCCCTTGTAAGTACCTGAAGGGCTGCAGTATTTGTTCCCTGACACATTTTATCTAAAATCTAAGTGATTAGGTCTTGGCTGCAATAGCTTGTTTGAACTGAAAAAAGTCAGCAGGGACTCATTCGAGCTACTTGTCTGGCAGCAGTTGATGAGCAGCTGGTGTTGTGGCTTCCTCTACCAGCACAGCCAGGCCCTGGAAGAGGCTGTTTGTCCACAGCTGAAGCCCTGAGACAAACAGATGTTGAGCTGGTCTGCAGAAAGCAGACAGGGTCACAAAAGCCATTAGCTTTCTGCTGTGCCATGCTGTCAGATAGTCCACAGTGGGGCCCAGCCATACTCTGATGAATAACCCCACTAAGCCACATGATGCATATGTTAAATAGCTTCAGTACAGAATTAGTACTGCATGCTCAGCATGAGGTTAAAAGGTTCTGATAACTTTAAACATAAAATAACATGCTCCAACAGTGATTTGCCTGAGGTCTGCAGAAAGCCTCCCAGTGCGCACTGGCAACTCACAGAAGTGTTGCAGAGACGCTAAATGCAAGGGAATGCAGTGGCATTCTTAGCTATTAAGTGAAACAAGTCAGATACAGACAGTGCTTCAAAGCGGTCCCCACCTTCCCTTGTTCACCTCTGGTTTTCTGGTGAGCCCAGCAGACAACGGGACAGCATGCTGAGGCTGTGCCATATGCCAGGAACACATACCTGCCTGCAAGAATGCACTACGTCTTTTCCCCAAGGGAAAGATAAAGATGCCCTTATGGCCTTAAAAGGGCTGCTGGCACATAGGTAGATTACATTACTAAGCCCACCCCAGGTGCTGCTGTTTTCACTCCTTTTAAAATGGAAGTGATTTGGAGACTGACAGTTCTTTAAGCAATGAAAAACAGAGGTAGAAGATGCAACAGAGCAGGGTAACAGAAGCAGATAAATGAGCCATGTGAATATGGCCCCCCTGCACTACAGTCAAGGTAAGGAGAAGTGTAGAGGAACAGAGTCCAACATTAATTTGTTTTGATTGCTTATTCTTCAAATAGTTCTCTGAATTTCAATGGATGGATTTTGATGCTGCCTAGAAGGCATCCCAATTCACCTTGCTTCTCTTCAGATTTGGACACTCAACACTGAAAATACATGAAATATCTTTTCAAAAACTGAAATACATAAAGGTATACTTTTTTTGCCAAATTCCTAATCATCACTCAACGTTCAGATGGTCTTATTTCATGGGAAATGGAAGGAGTGGAGTAAGCAATACTGGTTTTGAATATGAGCACATCTGGCATGGCTTCTCTTCCTAGTGTATGGTAATAGTTTGTGATTTAATTAAAGGGAAGATAAAGGACAGTCAAGCTATATTAGCATTTTATTATATCAGACGTTGTGAACTATACAGCATTCTAGAATCAATTGTCTTCCTTGTTTTCCCATCTTCTGAAAGCAGTAAGTTTTGTATCCCTGTAAGATGCAATTAGTAAAATGTCCCTGAGAGTTCATGAGTTAAAGAAAGGCAAAAGACAAGCAATTATCACTCAGGATACCCAGGCTTTAAAGTAGCATTATCTCCACTGGCAGATGAGACATTACAGACAAAAGAAGTTATAGAGTGTAATGCTAGGCAATCAGAAGGATCACAAGTAGGTTAGAAATGTATTTTAGATGAAAGAGTGCTGATGAATCCTTCAGGATACTGGCCACTAATGATCAAATATACACCACTGATTTGCAACTTCTTGTGTACTTTCATTGTAAAAGCAACTTGAACAGCAATGTTTCACATACCCATCTGTTGCAAATATCCATAACCTTAGGCAAGGTTATGGATATTTGCTGATCTACCCCACTACTGAAAGCCTGGAACAGGGGGAAGCCCCTATTCTCAACTTACAGAAGGATTTTCTAAAACCATGTTCTGAGTGTGAAGGGTTTGGTTTCAGCTCACTACAAAACTAGAGGTCAACTGAAGTTAGCAGGTCTATTTGGAGGCATTGTGTAGGTTTCATATTTTTTCAATTCACTTAGACATAGCTTTGAAACACTTGATTTTTAACTTCAATAAATATTTAGAATTTGCATGTTAGGTTTTCCAGTTCATTTGCAATGTCAGAAAGGATGTCTGCACAAACAGCAGTAGTACCAAGCCTGTATTAGCTAAAGCCTATTATTTGTACCTCTAAAACAGATCGAAAATACAGAACCACAAGGATTCAAAGACAGTCAGATTCTGGCTGGTTGAATCACACCAGCCTCAAGAGAGGTACAACTCCTTTGCACAAAAGCTGACATCAAAAGTGATCTTGTATTTTTTCATCTCCCGTTCTTAAAAATCTATGAATCCTTTCTTCAAAATACTTACAGTGACCGAAAAAAAAAAAAAAAAGGTCTTTGCAAGCTCAGCAACATGCAGGGGATCATAATTCCTATCTAAATTAACACTGGGTGAGCTGCGAACCTGGAAGATTCACCTCTAGCTGGGAAACAGCAGAGGTACTTGTGAAATCACAAATTCCCAGTCAAAATTCTGTGGAACACAGATTTACAAAAGCACTGTCCTGACTGGGCTGTAAGAGATTAACTTTCTCTGGAAGGACATGCTCTTTTGACAGTGACCAAGACATCAGTGATAGCACAGAAGAAGCACACATTACTAGTGGCACACTGTTTTCTGCGTTGGCGAGCCTGCCTTCCTTGCTTACAGACACATGAAAGCTTCACGTGAGCCTATCTGCTGGGCTCTGCCTTGAGCCCTGCCATCCTTGTGTCTGCTGGCACAGGCTTCCCTAATGTTTTTTTCTCTTTACTTTTCTCAAAGTGAGACCTTAAACACTTTCCTTGTTTATTTCTGCTTTTATGCTAGAAACAGTTCTGTACTCCAATTGCTTTTACCAGAAGGAATACTCCTATAACAACAAATCACTATGGGTTTTCAGTTTGAAAGCCATTCATTGTAGAATAGCCTTGCTCTAATTCTGTTCTAATGCATTTTTTAAAACTTTGTACTTTTAGAGAAACATCTGCCCCAAACTGAAACACACACAAGTCCGCTTCATTTGGGAGGGGTCTGTTTGAAACATAAGAGAAACTTTTGAGTACAGATCCTTCTTCACTGTAAAGCAGTGTGAGTATTAATACTAGCAAAGTGATGAGGATCAGTACAAAGTGGTTGGTCATACTGAAGAGAAAGCAAGGGAAGTATTTTAGTCAGCCTGTCATCTCCAATTCAGATTTGACATTTCAGCTGCACACATCAGAAAACACAGTGCCTTATTATATATCACCTGGTGCGGGGTTCAGCACTCACTTGGGAAACAATGGAAGTGGAGGAGATGAATGTTAAAGCAGAAGAAAAAAAAAATTGCTTGGAGGTGGAAGAATTAATATTTAGTGTTGATTTTTTTTTCAGCTGTGCAAATCATTACTTAAAATACTACATGAAATGCCATATACAAAGAGTATTTTTCCCTTTTAATTTGGCCCAGACCCTTTGCTAGCATCCTGTTTAAGCACAGAAAAGGTTTTGTTTCGAGAGTTCAGAGCTCAGTAACATTTTTGAGGTCTGTGTTCCTTCTCAAGTTATGCCCCAAAGAATGCTTAGGTTTTGGTGGTGAGATTATGAAGTTTGAAAATATGAACAATCAGATGAGGAGAAAAATAAAAGAGAGAGAATTAGCTGTAGGAGTGACTCTGCAAACTGAAGCCCTGCTGCAATCTAGCATCAGGGGAGTGAAAATTAGAGTGGAAAATGGAGCTACAGAAGAGCTAAATAACAACCTAGGGAAACATTTCTGTTTATTGAAATAGAACCTGGGAAGGGTAAGAAGCAGAAACTTCTCTGCAGAGAAATTAAAAAGATACAAAAAGCTTGCTCCAAGTTAGAAGGACGTAAAATACAGGAGCTGTGAATTCCAGAGAAAATGGTATATCCATATTGCTTTTGCTGCAACCTAGGTCCGTTTTTTCAGGGCACCAATTTTTGCACATTTAAAGCCTCAATCCCCCTACATCTCTGCTCTCAGGTGTATTTCATTATTGCCACAAATCTTCAAATTAACCAGAGAAATCAGGGACAGCAGAATAGCACCAGTTTTGCAAAGTATGATCATAATTCCCTGATTCACTCCTTTTAGAGCACTAAAATGCCATCATTATCATCCACTGAGGCATTTCAGACCTAGTAACTAGTCCATATCCAGGTATAATCAGAGGCCCATTGAGAGAGGACTGAATGAGTCACCAGACAAGATATCACTACCTCCTCACAGTGAAGTAAGCCAGCAGTTACGCCAAGATAAAGGATAATCGGATCTTGAAAGTTGGTGTCATTTCCTTCAAAAAATATTTGGGAAAAAAAAAAAAACGGCTCATTGTAGTAATCCCTCCTGACCTCTTTGTTAAGAAAGAGCAAGGACCTTTTGCCCTGCTTCCCATGTCAGGGCTTTCACAGCTTTTATGAAAAGATCTAAAAGCACTCAATTCAACATCTTCCAAAAGCTCAAAGCCTTGAAGATGCTGACCCCTCTAGAAGAATAACACAGCTGATTTGGGTTTATTTACATAGAAAAACTGTACAAAGTTAATGCACTCCTTTGACACTGGTGAGGCTTCAGAGGCGCATGGCAGCCAGGCCTATAATGTGTTTTCTATGAGTAGTCAGGAAGTTTCATATCTATTCCAAAACTCACTTGTCCAAATTACAGAAAACCATGCCAAGCTTGGAATCACTCTGGCTCTAAGTGTAAAGCTTATTAACTGTGGTACTAAACAGCACTCAAAATGTGTGCAATGAGATTTACCACACAATTCTTCAAATCGCAAGAGCTTTTGGAAAGAGAAAAAAAAACCCCTTCTCAAAATTATTTCTTCTTACAATTCAGCTCCAAAAAAGCCAGCATGTCCTCAGTCTTTGAATGCCAAAAATTCAATACTAAAAAATTTTCTAAACACAAATGTATGTAATTTATGCAGGGATATAAAAATATATGTCTTTCACAAGGCTTTCCCAGAAAACAATCAAAGACAATCTTACTGAAATAAAGACAATAGCAGGACTGTCTAGACAAGATGCTATCTGTTCCTTCTTTTGCAGACATCATTCAAATGTAATCTTTGCAGTTGCTTCCTTACAAATAATTCTTGATAAATAATTATGTCTGTAAGGAAAAAATCCTGTCTTCTCCATATATGTCTGATAGGAGAAACACAATGTTAAAAAAGAGGAAATGTGGTAAATTTTATAGGATTTTGGATAAGTAGGAAATGAAGTATTAAATATATAAAACCATATGTGTATATATATATATTTATATATAAACATATAAAATCCAATGCACAGCCACAGTGCAACCAAAAAAACAAAAAGGAAAAATCCAACTCACTGAACTGCTGCATCCTTTGAAAAATAGAATTTTTTCCATGTACAGACAAACTGAAGTAAATCAAGTACAAAGCTTGTGATTTTTGTATATGAAATTCATTTCAGCAACCAAAGAATTTAGCCAAAAATCAGCATTGCCAGTAGCAGGGTCAGATATGCATTTTGGATACAGAATTAAGAAAATATTATTGGACAGGCAACAGAAACACTTGTCTGCTGTGCTGAATTTCATGAAATTAATTTTATATTCTTACAATTGAGAAAATGAATTTGGAAATTCACTCTATCCAGAGATAGCCTTGGGAAAAAAAAAAGTCAGTGCATGGTTGATCTTTTATTTGAAAATATTCTAATGCATGTGTGCACATTGAAGACTGCACAACCGTCATGGAGTTAAATGTAGCAAGAATATAAGCAACACCTCTTTAGACTACTTATACATTCTTCGTCTTAGCACCTAAGATCATTCTGGTTTAGAAACTACCAAATTATCATCAATCTGCATTGTCCTAACTTTCTGCCTATAGAAAGTTAATCACTGGATAACCCATTGAAGTCACTGGAAATTAATATTCTAATTGCTCAAATTTCAGCTTACAGCTTTGACTTCAGTATAGAACCCTGTATTTGTATTTTAAACAAAACTGGCTCCAAAACTCATGCTTTTTAAGCTGGGTCTTTACATGCAGCTATGAAAATTGGAAAATATCCGCTTGAAAAAGTTCGGTTATGGTCAGAAGATTGACATTACAGAAATATGTTCTTGATTCCGTATGTAGTCTTGGGGAGCTTTGATTCTGAGTTGCACAGAAAGGTGAAACGAGCATTTATTTCTCTTTGCATTGCTAGGCCTTGGCTGGAACAGAAGAGGTAGCTGACACTAGGAATCATTACTGAGGCTGTTAGCAAGAGTCACGCTGAATAATCCTTATTGCAGAGTGATACAAGAAGCAGAAGGCATCTTTGGCATTCCAAACTGGAAGGAGATTTTAGGCTGATAGTGTGCTACATATCCCTGTTTGCAAGTTAAGAGACTGTATCACATAAATAAGAGTGAAGGAGGACAAACAGAACATCCCACTGCCATTTTCACAGGATATTTTCTAACTATAATTCCACTTGGCAGTTTAAGATTGGCAGAAGTTTAAACTGAGACCTGTTCAGGGAAATTTCTCACACTGACATACAGCATATAGCCTCCTTAAGACACTAATGAGGTTGGTCTTTTGGAGAAGAAATCTGAATTGGTGATTGTTCAGCACAGGCTTATAAAGGTAAACGGCTCTTTGTTTTACAAAACCACAAAGAAATCATAGGAATAGCTGCAAATGACAACATTTAGATACCGCTTTTAAATATGAATCTGCTTTTTCTCCAGACATAAAGTTTTTGTAACTGGTTGATCTTGCATAATAATTATTTTGCCATTTGTTTCGCATGAGGCAAGGTCAGATTCTGATTGGTCTTTCTTCACAAAGAATGTGACTCAATGATTAGTGCAATGGACTGGAAGAAACTCCGGCTGTGATTTTTGCCAGACTCCCAAAGCTACCTATCCTGGTTTCTTTAATATTACAAAGAGAGATTTATGCAAGATATGTTGCCTTTCTGGACTGATGCAAAATGATAGATATGGTTATAGCAGCCGCTTGTGAATGCTTACAAATATTTAGGTAGAAGTTTATTGGGCACATGAAACAGTTCTGCATATTTCTATAGAGAGGTTTTTCATTGTTTCAGTGTGATATTAAGAAATCCTGTTCTGTATCTTAGTGACAGCTTTGTTTCAAATAGTAGAAGAAAAACAAACATCATTATTGTTACAATTTAATGAGCTTATTCAAAGGTCACTGAAATCAGTAGGAGTGTCAACTTACAACAACAGGCTTTAGATTTGGCTAGGAGTTTGAGAAGTACTCTGGGACCCTTTTGGATGAAAACATCTGCATAAATGAAAACTTAATTAGTGAAGCACTATGGATATCAAATGGCAGAGTCCTCACACAAGGGATGAAGAAACCTCATTATGTATCCTTGGAGGTGTAGCCACCTTTGCATTTTTCAAAAAATGTTGCCGAGAAATATAATTACTATTTTGCTGAAGCAGCATTACCTCAAACAGGAAACTGCATCCATACATTCAGAAAGAAAGAGAGAGGAGTTAACTGACAGGTACAAGCACTTACAGGCTTTGCTAAACTTGCATTGCCAAGTGGAGCTATGCCTATGAAAATATAATATCTAGTAGCTTCAAGCATGGTTATGCCCCAATGACAAAGGACAAAACCTATTCATAAATCAAAGAACGTTCTCACATCACCATTTAAAAATTGTTTGCTATGATTTGGCTGTGTGTCTAAGACCCACAGAATTCATCAGAGCAACACCGTTGACACTTTTTATTGCTACTTGCAGTGAGGAAGTGAACTTCCAAATAAAAGCGGGAGACAACTAGATAAAGAAGTCATGGTTTATATAAAATATTTTTAATTGGGTTTTCTTTGACAGACACCCTTTCCCACAACTAAGCAGATCAAATGACTTGAGGTTCATATGTAGGAATGTGCCACAAAGAGATTTATTTTCAATGTTCTTTATCTGTCAATAGAATCTGTCTCCTCGGTGCTAAATCAAACATATCCGTGTGTGTTTTCCCCACAGTAAAATTTAGAAAATATTATGAATTTCAGGTTGAGTAAATATAAATTATACAATGTGATCCTAGGTTACGTTTACATTAGTGTACGAGAAGTGGATTAGGAGATCAAAGCAGAGTGTCAAGACATATACATGTGCACTGTAGACATCTCAGAACTTTAGCTTCAGTGTAGTCTCTGAA
Organism: Psittacus erithacus; assembly: GCA_009867235.2. Taxonomy (NCBI): domain Eukaryota; kingdom Metazoa; phylum Chordata; class Aves; order Psittaciformes; family Psittacidae; genus Psittacus; species Psittacus erithacus. The sequence goes on along the minus strand of WYDI02027525.1, from coordinate 24,948 downwards.
CCATACTGTACATTTAGTTCAAAGGATAACTATGCTATAAACCTTTGTTTTTTTTGATACAAACCTCTTCATGGATCACTCTAGGAAGCACCATTCAGTCTTTTTTCTGTCTTATACAGAGAATGCAGCACACTGCTCAGTCCCTGACACTGTCACCTATCTAAGGCCTCACAAGCATACACAGATCTCATTTCTATTCCTGATTTTGCTCCTGTTCTAGTTCTTTCCCTGTCTGTACAAAACAATAGCAACAACAATAATTTAAAGGAGTGCTTAAAAGCACAATCCTCAATATATGCACTGAGAATTCTTCTATATAAATATGACTAAAAAAATCTGAAAATTACTAGGACTTTTAGTCTAATAAGACTTTATTAGACTAAAAAAAACCTAGCTTTTTAAAGCATACAAAATAGATTCCATGGATCCCCTGTACATCTTGAAATACTTCACAAACTGCCAAGAAGAAAATAAGAAGGTATCAGTACTGCGCAAAATCCTCAGGCCCAGAGAAACTCAGATCACAGATCTGAGGAATCCCACATAAGTTCACTTGGTATTTGATGACAAAAAGAATTATTTAAGTCAGGTGAAGATTTAACACTCCCAGTTAAGTAGGGACTCTCACCCTTCCTGGTTAGCCTAAAAGATCCAGAATTCAGACACTCTGGGGCCAATGAAGAAAAAGAAAGATCCAGTTCAGGGTCTTTGGTTCAGCTTTATTTTTCCTCAGAAAGAAGAGGTAGTTTATATCTGCCTGCTTATTCTGGAGACCTTCTTAACACTTCTTTGCACTTCCTCTTTCTTCTAAGGACTCCTTCCATCACTCTACTCAGCTGGTGAAGCAAGTCATTGCCTAATCCTAACTTGTTAGAAGTTCCATCACACTTGTTTCAAAGGAATGCTGAATGTACAGTGAAGTAAGACTGTTTAATCACATTTGGTGGGTATGTTACCTACATTAAGGATTTTGGAGACTTGCTTCCCATCTACCTCAGCAATTTTATTCATAGTTTACCAGCTGTTGATCTTTGTAGTGAAAAATGGTGTGGAAGGAACTGATTTTTCCAGCTGATGACTAGATGGTAATTTGTCAAAACACCCACATGCTTGACAGAGGAGAAGATGGGGAGGGAGATCCAGGTAGCATTTCCTGGCTAATAAAAATCTGGACTATATTAGTCCTAGGGAGTGGGAAAGAAAGAAATATTAAATGGCAAGAGGATGGAGGCATCTTCAGTAATTCTATCTCCTTCAGAGATTATACGGAAAGACTGAATGCCTAGAACCAGGGAAAGTTGGCTCCCTCTTTCGAGCTAACTGCTTGAGCATTCTACCCCTGAGTACACTTCAGTACCTCCCTTTCCAGATGCAGTCTTGGGAAGCTGCAGCACTCAGACTGATATTTGTATCATCACAGTTCCCCAGAGGTTTCTTCTCATGCTACTCACTTCACTATCTTCTGCTACACTTTCAACACTCCCTCATTTTCCCACTTGTCCCTAGGCTGAAGTTTTCTTGCACAACCACACACAGCAGCAGTCCCTTTTTAATCTGCATCTTAGGTGGCAAGAAACTTCTCCACTTTTCTCCTCCCACCATGGCTGACAAATGGTTTGGACCCCTGCCAGGAGCCGCTAGTGAGCTTGCTTCCTCAGCCATTTCCCTATAGGATGTAGTGCCACAGAGCTGGTAACCTGTCCCATGCTTACACCTGCTCCACCACAGTGACTCACTTATCTCTCTTCTGTGGATTTATTTCACCCACAAAAGTCATGGTGCTGATGCATACCTTCATTCTTTGCAAAGCCCTCTGTGCTGAAGGTGACCCACCACACACACTGGGGCTCACCACTCCTCAGTGTGGTCATCTGTGGGAGGAGGCTGATAGGAAGCACTGACAGCAGAGCAGGTGGACAGCCAAGCTGCTGGCCAGTCAAGGAGGGAGCCAGTCCCCACACCCTGCAAGAGCAGGTGAGGGCCAGACTGTCCCATAAACACACAGCTGAGAAACAGGGATGAAGCACTGCACTAAGGAATTCACTGAAGCACAGACCCCTCAGAGGAAACGAACTTGAGTACAGAAAACACAGATCTTAATAAACCCTAGCAATAAATACTGTTTTAATGCTAAGAGCAAGCTTAACCATTCCTCCCTATCATTTTGTCCCCTAGAGTGTGTATATTAGGATAAATTCTGATGCTAGTTAATCAAAAGAAGTTTGGAAAAATAAATTAAGAAAGCAAAATAAGAACATAAGAGTAGTGGGTTTTTGTTGGTGTAAAGGGTTTTGGGCTAGGCCAGAACATGCTGGTCTAGCCCAGAACATTCCGGGCTCGAACATCCTGGAATCCGCCAGAGCATCATGGAATTGGCCTGAACGTAGAGGGAAGCAGCCAACCAGAGGGTAACACATAGTGGCCAGTCAGAGGGTGGCGATGGTCAAATCCAGCCAATCCAGTTCGTAGCACGAGAACAAAAGGTGTAGTCTACATAAACCGTGGAACCAACACGAAGGGGGTCTCTGACAGTAAAGAAGTTTTTTGGCATGAAACTCTGCTGGAGTCCGTGTCTTCAATCTCCACAGTTTTTGACTGCTCCTTTTCAATGTCTTTTTTATATTCTTTTTCTTATCAGTGCTTATAAACTGCATTACCTATGAAGAGATTTTTATATACAGATGAACTCAGAGTCAATAAGAGAGCAGAAGGGAACACTGCACTGAGGAATGTGTATTACCAGACAGCTTTCAATAAACCAGATCATCATCATTTCAGAAAATATATTCATACCTTCAATAATTTTTATTTAGATTTTCATTACTGAAAATTGGCTTCTGAGCAAACAAATTTTAAAAGCATTTTCTTCCTCCTTTCTCTATATAAGCAGTGAGATCTAGAGGTATAACCAAAGTCAGGCACAGGCATAGACAAGGCAGGCAATGCAAAGGGCAATGACCTCCTAGGGACAGCAAGATGGACATGGCTCTGGTGCCCATTTCATCTCTTGCAAAAAGCAACCTTGCTGTGGCTGCCATTGATGCAGAGGCCAGAGCAGGTGATCTTCATTCAACAGCACCCACTACCTGCACCATCACTGTGCTGGCAAAAGGGCAGCAAGTCCAGCTTTCCAGCATTTTGTCCTTTCCTGTGACAGCAGAAGTCACAATTTAAGCACTGATGCTTAGCAGTGAGAGGAGGCGACTGAAAAAACCACCATATTACCTGATACTAGAGGAAAGACAGAACACAAGAGCAAAGATACAAGGTGAGACCTTGCCTCACATAGATGACCTCTCCGCAGTCCTTGATTGCCATGCCTTTGGGATGAGATCTTTCAGTCTTCATTCAAATTCATCAACCTATCAACCTATGAAATTGAGCAACCTATCAAATTCTTCAACCTGCCAACCTATGAAATTGATTCAAATTCATCACCTATGTCATGATCTGAAGATTTGTATTTTGCTGCTAGTGCCATGTGCTTATCCCCTTCTCACTAACAGCTCACCACAGTTACGCAACGATGAAACTGTCCTGCAGCACGCAGGCAGAAGAACCTTCTTCTTTGCTTTATCCACAAAGATAAATATAGTCAAAGATGGCCACATCATGCCTATCTTTGAGGTCAGACAAACTCAGGATTTTGGGCATCCTGGCTTTGCATCTGACACTTACAGGAGCAACCTGCAAAAACTACCTTCAAAGCCCCATATGTCTTTCTGCTGGTCTGGTAGTTGGGTGGGACAACTTTTCCCACGTGTCCTATCTCTCACCCAGCACACCACTTCTGGCTCTCCCCTCTGGCTGACAAATACATGCTTCTGATCAGATCACAGCATTTAGTGGAGCATGGGGCACCTTCAATATCCAGCTGGCAGTATGAAGAAGCTGTAAATACAAATATAGCTTTCCAGAACAGTATTTTAATATGGTTTTAAGCCCGAAGTGATTGTGTCTGGGATTTTTGGAATTGTAAGACACAAATCCAAAGTTTATATGCACACAGGTAAAACAGACTGATTTTAAACCTGGGGTTAGTAAATCAAGTAGAGAGTAATAAGAGATTCACATTGGAATTTAACTGTATGCTGCTTGATGTGAACAGCACTGCCTATAATTTCTCTTAAAAAAAAAGATAAAGGGATGGTTCTATATAAAAATTTGAAGTTTTTATGCTGAGAAGCGCAATGAATTATCAGACTGTAAGCTGACACATATATAAGTAAACTGACACTCATTTCTGTCATGCCATTTCAGTTTCTCAGCCTCTCTGTTTCAGAGTTTTTATTTTGAAAGTATACTTCTATAAGAAAATAGTCCCACAAACTCAATTCGTTAGATTAGCTGGACAGACACAAAAAATTATCATGAATGGTAGTAAATCTTCACCTCACACAGCATTAGATTCTAATAAAACCAGCATAAATTCAGACAGGCATTTTGTAATCACTGGCCATTTGATGTCTTTTTTTGAACTTAAGTCTATGTTATTTATTCATCTTCTTCTGTGCATAGCAAGAAATTACTGCAGATATCTCAGAGCACAAAACTCCAACATAAGGCATAAGGAACAAGAGTGTTTCAAGACCATACTTTTAACTGCAGCAGAAAAAGCAACAAACCTACCCAACACCAAAATACAATATTGTATGTTGACAGTCCTGCACTGAAGAACTTTCTGTTCTTTAGGGTTATGAGTAAAACACTTTCATTCCTTTTTTATTAATCAAGCCTCTTTTTGTTTCTTATCAAAACTGATTGCTACCATAGTTGTATAAGAAAACTAGAGAATACAATACGCGCACCTTTCTCCATTTACAAATTATTTTTTGTGTTCAGCCCTACTCCTAGCCAAGGATAACAATGCACCTTAATACAACAAATGAGGTACCTTAATCAGGGAATGTAGTTTATGCCTACTTTACAAGAAAAGGGAAAGTGGAGGGAGAGACATTCAGCAACTCTCCTACTATCACACAGCCATCAAATTCGCCATGTGGAAGGCAGCACACTCCATTCCCATTCTTTGCTGCAAAGCCTGCCCTGAATCAAACCCTCTGGTTTCCATACCAGAGTCAAAATGATGCAGATGCACTCATAGATAACAAAGCTTAGGTCAGCGAGAAAGCAGAGGGATGAAGAGGAGAGCTCTGTGGCCTTTTTCAGGTGATTGACGTGCTGTAAACAAAGATGACTGAAATTCTAGGTCTGAGCAGACACATGGGTGTTAACAGCAGGCAAACAGGGAAATATCTTTGATGATTCATTTTCCACCTGTATTACTGGCAAAGCTCTATTGTGTTTTCAAAGATACAAAGTATATTTACAGATCCGAGGGAGTGTATAAAGGGAAAAATCCATAGGTAAAAGATTATTTGGTTTTAAAGTCTTAAAAATATCACAATGCCAAGATTTATCGTCTTTGTTATACTAGGAAATCTAGTGAGAAGGCAAGGAATTGGGACAGGGACCATGTACTACTTAGCTGATGAAAGTAGTAAAAAAAATATTTATATAATTTTGTTAATGTTTCCTCCCTCTTATCCCAAATCAATACTCACATGGACAATCCTGGACATATTCCCATCCCTGGAAGTGTTCAAGGCCAGACTGGATGGGGCTTTGAGCAGCCTGGTCTAGTGGAAAGTGTCCCTGCCTGTGGCAGGGGTGGTTTGGAACTAAATGATCTTTAAGGTCCCTTCCAAACCAGTCCTCAAGCGGTCACTCCTGAGGCCACAACAGCACAAAAAAGGAGTGAGTAACTGGAATGACTTCTATTAAAGTGTTAACACAGTGTGCAGCAACACCTTTACTGGCTGAAACTCAGAAGTTCCGATCGTTATCTGCCTCACTGAAGTTTCATCTGAAGGTAACAACCTGCTTCAATTTTCTATTCTGCTGCAAAGATAGACTCTAGGCAGATAGTGCAGAAAAACAAGATTAATACGCAGAAGGTCAAATAGCAGAGTAAACAACAGTATCCTACACCCTGCAAACTAAACAGCAGCACAAGAATACTAAAGCAGCATTCTGTGCTTATTATCATAGCATCGGCAAGCAACAAATCCCTACATATAAATCAGGCTGCCAGAGAAGTTTAACATCAGGATCTAGCAAAACCGAAATACAAATAATTAAGCTGATGTTCTGGATAAGGCAAAGAACAAATGTCAGTCTTTATTCAGAATTTCTCTATTTACAGCACATATGGTGCCTGATATATAGAGCGCATAACAGAACAAAGTGACCCAGGGTTTAGCTTGCCTAGCAGTGTAATTTTTTTCTCACATGGACCCCCAGTCCCCAGAGCATAATAACAACTTTTTCTCCATAAGTTTAGAGCTTTCTTTGTGGCTGCAGTGATGAGGAGGATAAATATTTCACACCTTTTTCACAAGAGAGAACAATTCACTTTGTATCTTTCAAAAAAAGACAAGCATCCCTCTACACATTGTCAATTTCATGTGTACTATATAAAGAAACTGTTCAAGTGGTTCTTGTTAGGAAAAGCCAACTATAACAATCCCTTTAATTACGAATTTAAAATGCTGAAAGCCTCTGTAGCTAGAGGAGCTAAAATTAATTGTAAACTATTGAGACAATGAGAGAGTCACAATATTTGCATGAAATGCTACTTAGAAACAGCTCGCTCCCTGTCTTCTATTAGTAAAGTACCAGAAGATAAAAAATACAAGAAAATAGGAATTCAATAAAGGAAAAAAACAAAAGTTGAGATAAAAAAGCCTGATACCAGGATGAGTGGATGGATTAGCAGGCAGAAATCCTAAAGATTGCAAAAGTAAATACAATTTTTTTCCTTGCAAATACCTCCTCACAAGACATTTTACTTGTCCATCTGACAAACTGATCTGCAGAAGTCCCTCATTCCTCTGGAGTCTGCTGAAGTCCGCTTATGGACTGTATACAGGCTAATATTTGCTAATTTGAAGTCTGTTTCACGAAAGCAGACACTGAAGAAGTGGTGCTGAGTAATTTCCCAGGTAAATGGCTTTGCATGACTTACATGTAACAGATATCTGTCACCACTCAGGCACCTTTGCATAATATGAAGTAGCTGCAGCACAGCAGGAGTACAGAGTATTATTTTAATTCTACTTAACCTTAAAACTAGCAGTGCACAATTTACTTGGCTTCTGACTCAATATCTCCTCACTCCTATCCACGGCTTCAAACCTGCAGATATTTGCCCTCCAAGGGGCTCCTTGGGTGTGTGTCTAATCATGGGCTGAAGTCTTTGCCTGTGTTTAACCAAAACAAAATTATCTACTAATTTCCATGGGAAAAATTTGAGGCTGCTTGAAGAGACTGTGGAGTAGTGCTTGGAGCAAAGAGAAACTATTTTATAACTAAATCATTTTGTTTGGGCTCAGACTTACAACTGAAACACAAAAGGGATAGTCACTTGTGCTAGCTAAGTGAAAAAGGCTAGGTTTAAGCAACAGATTTAGTCAGGAGCAGAGGCAGGATGATATTTGTAGTAATTTCTATTGAACAAGCCATATGATTGGGAAAATTACACCAGTTTTCAGGTGTGCAAGGCTGAAATAGAAACAGCAGCTTTCAAAGCTCCATGCAAGCTGAGAAATGCATTGCTCAGAGTTTAGCTAGAAGAGTAACCGTAAGATCATTTTTTAAGAGCAAAGGTAGTTAGCATCCCTGTGGAATAAAGTAATGTGATGAGTGTGAGGAAGAAAGAAAACGGATGAGATAATTTCACCCTTGGGAGAACAAAAGCTGGTCACAAAAACAAGTAATGTATCTCCTGTGGACGACACAGATTTTAATGAACCACAAGCCACACAGTAGAATCCACATTTCTGGAAGCTAACAGTATCCTGAATTTTAGCTTTTTAAGCTCATCTTTGGGTATTTTTCTAGTAAGGGACCTACAGGTCTGAAGATGAGGACCAGGGAGAATGATTGCTTTCTACAGAATATTTATTCCTTGTCAGTATGTGTTTTGTTGCCCTTTATAGATTGCCAGTGAGAGTTTATTCTGCTACAATATGGCTTCTTAGCTTCCTCTCTACTGCAAAAGCACTTTGGGTTCATTCCTGGAAAGGCAGACGCAGAATCTGGGGACGGCAACAGCATTTCTGTAGGGAGCATTTGCTGTTGTACAGCAGCAGAGATGAACAGGCAAGTTCTATATGTTTTTCCCTCAGCTATGTTTTAAGTGTGTTATGAAGGGTAAAGAGCTTTGTTTGTGCTCAGGATAATACAAATGTGGATTTGCATGAAGTCCAACACAGATGGTTCTGGGAAGGTTTCTTTCAATGCATGGGATTCTTTAATACAGTCTTGAGTGCTTAATGAATTTCATGCAATACAAGAGAAGAATGTTATATGACAACCAAAGTTGCAAGACTAGAAGAGCTTCCTTTGTACTGAAGTAGCTCCTTGTAACTTCAAGCAGTTCTTTCAGAAGCTTGCATCTTTCTCTAGAGGAGCATCCTTTACATGTAAAAATCCCCTTCATATTGAAGGCTCTCTTTAGAGCAGAGACAAGGATATTTGATCCTCAACTATGATATCTATCTTATACATATTGTATATATTGATAGATATAATATATACATTTAGGTATCTCTATATATCTTTTTTATATATCTATATATATATCTTGATACCTGTCATTAAGGTTGTTGAATTTAACAGCAGCAGGTGTGTTAGCTGTCAATCTTCTTTATAGGTAGTTAACCTGTACCCTTATGAGATTGGCTGTATTAAGAAAAGGGACATCACAGAATCAAATTTATAATGGAGATTCAGAAGCAAGGAAGCTCCAGTGTCTGTACCTACAATAGAACTATATTCCTATGATGCTAGATATATCACAGGCACAGTCATACAATTGTTAAGAAGTGCTCTTCCGAGCTAGCCCATGACAAAATTGATGGTGTGGTGCCAGTGGAGACACAATTAGTTACTACAGTGTGGGAAGGAGGTTTTTATTTATTTATTTTTATATATTTAAAGCTGCTGCAAGTGAAGATGAAGTGGAGAAGATCAACAATAGCTTTCAACACAGTAATCTGAATGCTGTCTCTCTTGTAAGCATGCAGACAATTTGAGTCAGCATGGTCCAAATTGCTAGTGTGTAGGGGATAGTGGCACTAGACATTTCAATATGTAAACTGTCAAGGTAACAGTACAAAATTGTCAAAACAAGCATAAATAAAGCCAGTCTAATCACAGTGACTTTTCTTACTCTTGACAAATTACACATTCTTCTGCACAGAGACAAGATTGGCAAGATGTTCCTGTCTTCTTTAGACTGAGGAAGAGATTCGAGAACATTGCAGTTAGTTAGTCCTGCAGTTGTCCCTCCAGTTTTAGAAAAGACCTAAAAATCAAGGTGCCACTGAGAGGCACATCCAAGTGAAGGCAGAGAGAGGGGATTTAATAGAACCTGCTAAATGTTAAAGCAGTGCTTAGTTCAGTACCATTCAAATCTATACCTTGCATTCACTCCTGCAGAGTTCCATGGGAAAAGAGTCTACATATTTTCAAGAAGCTATAGATTAGGGATGTTGGTTTCTCAACTGAAAGACTCATTGTCATAGGCATCATGCTGGGCTTCAAGCCTTGATGTCTAAATAGAAATAGTTACCAGAAACCAGATTTGAATCCTTTGTTTGAGTATAGGAACATTTTCAATAGCAGCATTCAATCTCAAAACATATTATTAACATCTGAGCTAGTAGCTTTTGTTTCATGATTAAAGTGCATGAAGTGTTATACCCACCTGCCTCTCATGGATGCCATGCCAGAGCTAGACTTGACTGTGCAAATGCTCCAGCAATCTCTTCTATTTTTTTAAATTCAAATTGCAAATCAAAGGAATGTTTGACTAATATTACCATTTATCTGAGCCCCTTCAGGAGCTGTCTGTTATTGCAGCTTTGTTTACAACACTATCTCTCTAAGTATACTATTTGGCACCAGAACCAGTTTGAATTGGAGTTTAACAGAGTTATCCTGAAAGGATAAGGCAAGGCTTGAGCTTCATCTGCTGGGAACTAATTTCAGGCTTCTTTTCCTTGCTTTGTGCAGCTGCATGATTTGCATACAGCTGCCAGAAGAAATGTCAGTCTACAACTCAAGTTGCAAGCACTACACATCACATATTCCAATAGCTCAGAGTCTCCCCAGGACCTGATCATCTCCTCTTGACTTTGTGTTAGGATACTGTCAGAGAAGTCTGAAAAGGAATAGGCAATGGAGAGGCCAAGGGGATCTCCCCAATACATTTCTAATCAAAAAGGGCTTGAATTCCAGATACTAGACCAAGGTACCACAAACATTTGGGGCAATATCTGCTAAGAAATTGGAAGTCATTCTGCTTTTAACTCTGGGCAAGTTTATTTCAAAGTTGTCTTCCCCAACTGCATGCCATCTCTCAGTTAGCAGTAGTTACAAAAAAAGTGGATCCCAGCTGACAAGACCAAGATGACTCTTTAAGCAGAGGTTGAACAGGGCTTAATGAATATGTAGATCCTATTAGTAAAAGATCTGTGTTTGCAAATTTAATAACTATGCTCCAGAGGAGAGGAAGTACCCCGATGTAGACTGAGAGCCCAAGCTAGAACTTGGAGACAGAAGAGCTTAACTGGCACTCAGCGAAATACAGAGCAGCAGCACCCACAATCATGCTGTTGATACTTGTCAGTTATTACTTTCAATTCTTATATAGCTCTTCCCACGACACTCTTAAGTGCTAGAGAAACATCAAACTTTTATTGCTGCAAAGAGAGATCTATGTCCTTCTTGCCTTTTGGGAGATGCCTGTAACATTTCTGCCATCTTTGACTCAACTTGGGGTATTTTTTTTGATTTCTGATTGAGTTCTTTGAGGCTGTGAAGCAAGATGCCAACATGCAAGACCTAAATGAGTGTCTATCACTTTATTATATAAAGTTTCTTACCACTTCTCCTTATAGCCCTGGACTCTCAAAATGATGCTCAGCATAATAAGTTGATAGGCCATACTACTTCGATTAAGATCCCATCACGTGTCATGGAACAGCTGCAGTAACAATATTTTTCCCTGAAAAATAGGTTCCAGGAGAGAGGAAAGCATTGCCTCACTTATAGGTGCAAGCTCATGCTTTACTTTGACCACCAAACTCTATCATTATGGAAGAGACTAGGAATTCAGGACCAAGGTAAAAATACCATGAAAGAGAGCTTGATGCTCCTGCTGGCATGTCTGACAGATAAGATATTCTTTTGAATGCACTGTTCAGCCTCTCTCAACTGGACTAGAAAATACTCATAAGCACACTTGAAAAGACAAATTTAAAAGAACCAAGATGCACAAACTAAATCTTCTGCTTTTACTTGTGCACAAGACCGTTCATCTCAGATTGCAGAAGTTTAGCTAAGGGAACAGAACAAAAAAGCTGTCATTCTTTAGTTCAGAGAGAGAGGTCAAACATGAAGAAAAAGGTGATTTGTACAACATTATCTGTCTATCATTATACAAATATTTTACTAAAGACAAATTTAACACATATATGCAGGGTCAGTTCTCTTCAGCCTTATGATAGCAATTACTTTTCACAGCCAAGCTGGTTTCCCTCTCACAGACTCATTTCTACTGATGTGACTATTTGAAATCACACACAATCACCCCTCTTACTAACCTTCTGCCTATCTTTATGACAACAAATGAGATCAATACTATATTTCCCTCCATTAAGACATCCCTCTGTCAAACTGAAAACGTTGCAGAACCAGCCCACTTTATGAATGCATATAGGTTGATGGATGCCAAAGTAACAGAGTTTGAACTTAAGGAGTGTCAGCACTACCTATGAGGTAGACAAGTAAGCCAAAAGCTAGCGTATTATATACTTGCCTAAATCTTCATCTTTTTTATCTAGAAAAGAGTACTCTACCAGCTTTTCACATTTATCTAGCACTGCTTCCTTTCCACCCATTGCTACCTGTCTTGTTCCCCACTCTATAATGACACTCACGCTGTCAGTGATCAGTTTGGTGATCTTCACACTAACCTCTACAGCATTTTCTCTTCTAACATTATCTTCTCCAGAATCTATCATTTTATGACATGGAAAAAGCAGCCAACAGTGAAGTCCCAGCACAGTGACTTACAGCACCAGTTACATTCCTTAAACAAGGAGCTTCATTGCACTTAGCCTATAGATTTTAAATAGCATCTCACCTTGCCACACAAAGGGAATAGTTTTTCCCTCCCAGACGGATAGCAGCTCTGTCCTCAGATATTGGACTACAAACACTAAAAGCCAAGCTAGTCAATATACAAGCTAATATAGTATCATAGTCACTACCAGAAAACATAGTCTAAGAGAAAGCTTTTCCATGTACAGCATTTGACTTGCATCATTGCTGTCAACATGAGATGGAAGAAATTACCTTATCAGGGCTTTGCTGAAGAGCTGGTAGATTCTCCTGCTTGCTTAATGCAAGCTAAACTGTACTTGATCTCCATAGAAACAACAGAAAACAAATACACTCAGAAAAGGGCGGACAATCTACTAACATGGGAATTGTGGTCAGCTTGTATCTACATTGTAGACACATTTTAGTGCTAACCAAGTCACAGCTGGGCAATAGCAGCTATAAATCTACATCCTTGCATTGTACACTGCCATTCTTTTGACTTTCCATCTTCTTGGAGCTTAACATCTCTTCAGGAGAGTGCTTACAAAACATTAGAACGTATATTTGTATCTCAACTGAATATCTTCAGCTGGCTTTCAAATAGGCTACCTAATCTAAGCCATATCAGGATTTAGCCATTCTCCTCTAACTACACTTCTTACTGTGAAGTCTTAGGCATGTCTGCCAAAAGAGTTTTCTTACTCAAGACAGGCTGCTGCCTCTCCTCCCCACCCCACTCTTGACACTCCGCAAACCTGAGAAGGGTCCCAGCAGACCTCCTACTAAGTGGCACCTAGAGGCTGCCAAGAAATCTTCTTAATATCTTATCTATTAATATCAACATGCTCTTAGCAGCAGGTAAGTGTCATGGTTTAAAACCAGCCAGTAATTAAGTACCACACAGCAGCTCATTCACCCCCTACTTCCCCCCCTAGTCAGGATGGGGAGGAGAATCAAAGGAATGTAAAACTCACAAGTTGAGATAAGAACAGTTTAAAAACTAAAATAAAGCACAATACTAATATTACTGATCATAATTATAAAGGAAATAACAAGGGGAGAGAATATAAAACTAAAAAGGGGAAAGAAAACCAATAAACACAAGTGATGCACAATGCAACTGCTCACCACCTGCTGACCGATACCCAGCTCAACCCAAGCAGCAGTCTGGGCCTTCTTGGTGACTCCCCCCAGTTTATATGCTGGGCATGATGTGCTGTGGTATGAAATACCCTTTTGGCTAGTTTGTGTCAGGTGTCCTGTCTCTGCTCCCTCCCAGCTTCTTGTCCCCCTCCTCACTGGCAAAGAATGAGACTGAAAAGCCCTTGACCAGGGTAAGTGCTACTTAACAACTGAAATATCGGTGTGTTATTAGCATTGTTCTTGGGCTAAAATCAAAACACAGCACTGCACCAGGTACTAGGAAGAAAATTAACTATCACAGCCAAAACCAGGACAGCATGTGTTCTGTCATCAGATAGCAAACAGAAACCATGTCTGAGCTTACAATCCTCACCAAGAGATTCCTAATGCCATTCTAAAATTTTTCTAGGGATATAATCTTTCAAGTAATTTTCCTCCTTATCTGAGAGAAGTAGCATCCTAAACCCTACCAGCTGGCTGGGGCAAGTCAGATAGCACGCAGTAGCCAGCAAGGTACGGCAATCCTTCAATAGTTCTCTCAAAGTCATTGACCACAGGCCATGAAACCATTAGACAATGCAATGCTACTTGCAGCAGTTATTTCTGCCGCTATTTCTTCATTCTGAAGAGCAATAAAGTGCCAGATTAAGCACTGAAGGTGGCAAACTGAAATTGCACTCACCTTTAGAAAAGTCTTTTCACAGTATGCTCACCCTGCAAATCCAGCCTATATGGAACTAGTGGTAAAGAGACTTCTGTACTGCACCAGAAGGAGGGACTTTACAAACAGGGTCTCCAAAAATGTGTAGGTAGTAGCACCCATTCTATAAACTTTGGTTAGTAAAGATAAAATGTTCTATACTCTAGCCAGTCTAACAAAAAAAGACAGCTAACAACTATCAAAATTGCGGCACAGATTGGGTGTAAAGCACTGGCTTTATGGACAGTTAGTTCTTAGAATATTTTATATGTTCCACGGCCATTAAGACTGGTGAAACTAGAAATGCAACAGCTCCTTGCACAGTTATTAATTTAACTACTTATAAAAAGCAAAATGTAGCAGTGTTTTCCTGTGTACAGCAGGACATATCATCAAGATGTACACACAGTAACAGGTATGCAAGCAACAAATACTTACCTTGTGCATATGACCCTCATCTTGAGATGCAGTCTTAAACATTTCTTTTCCAGTAGAGTTCCTCTGAAAAAGAAGCTGAAGTTTCACATTGCAGCCTTGCTCCACTGCAGGGGCCTAGGGCCAGCCAGTCAGGGCAGAAGCCCTGCAACATCTTTTGATCATATGTACATTTAGAAAAGTTCTAATTAAGGGAGCAAAATCACCTTCATTGTCTTTAGGCTACAGCGGTGTAGCACTTGGTCCTCCAAGTGGTGGGCTCTTACATTCTTTTCTTATTTCCACCACTACCATTAAAACATCTTCTCAGAAGTTCAAAATAAATAAAGAAGTCAAGTCACACAGAGAAGATAACGTATTCCAAAAAACACCCTTGCTCACCTACATTCAGCTAAAACCCAAGCTCTTTCCCCAACCAAAGGAAAACAAATTTAGAATAGGCCAGCTTCCAAAGACTACCAAGCATTGTCCTAGCTGCAGCTTTTCAGCAGCATAACTACATCAGATATTCACATACAGAAACACTACACAGACTGCTGAAAAAAAACCTTTATGAAAACCCTCTTGAAAAATACAAACTACTTCAACAGCTTAAATAAAACTAACTCCAAACTCTTCATGCATAAGTCTGATGCCTTAGTCTTTCTAACTACCAGCTCAGAGTCTACATAGCCTTGTTGATGATTTGCATTAGACTGAGAGTTCAGCAAAGCAGTAAAAATAAAGCATCTCCTGTTCTCAGCAATAAGAGAAAGTAATTTAGGTCTCTTTATAGACTTCATGGCTCAGCAATAAGCACTTCACCATGTCTGATTCTAATTAATACCTCTGATTCTCTGATTAGCAGCAGCATGTCATTCAGGTGACTTCACTTGAAAAAAACCTCAATGTTTTGTTAGTAGACACTTGTGTAAGAAGGGCTTCTAAGTGCAAGTGGTTATTCTTAATCCTTCACTAAGGAAAAGGTGGTGGAGTTAAAAGAGGGAAAGACATGGGGAGGAAAGGGAAAAAAAGCCACCAAAACCCAAAAAACTTCAAAACTAAAAACATCAAACCAAGAAAAAAAGCCAAAAACACAACACAAAAACTCTGGAACAAATTTTAGGTCTAACATAAGTATTTTTCCAGGCAAAAACAAGGTAATCAGTGATAAGCCTCTCATGTTTACTTGCAAGTGGGCTGCATCACAATTTTACGCACCCCAGGGAAATCCTGCTGCCTTATTTTTCTGCGATTCACTAACAAAATGGGTATAATAGTACTGCTTTGACTCATGAGCTTAGAATAAAGATAAATCTGCTTTTAAATGTAGACAGGCTCTGGGAAAGAAAAAGATAGCACAGAGTGACATTATCCCAGGCCGTTAGAAGATAATGTGGCATTTCCAGTGCAATGGCCAAACACAAATATCCATATGCCCATTGTGTTCTTGACAAGAGTCATGAAAAGACCAGCAGAGAAAGATACTTCTCCTGACATGGCTTAGGGCTGGTTAGATTGCTAGTGCAAATTGTGAGGCCCTCACAGATAAATGAGCTACTTTATATCACCTAATGACTACTTCCTACTGCATGGGAAGTAAAATTACGTAGTCATCATTCTTTCATTTGGAACCTGTATCAGAAGCAGCATCTCAAATCTTCTTTTAATTTGAATGCTAATTAGGACATGCCAGTGCAAACCAGAAGCTAGGGTTGAGTCTCATCTCCTCCTAGATGGGCCCGTTTGTTTCTCCTCTCCCTTACGAGTCTGTGGAAGACACATTTGGATCTGCCTTCTCGTAAGACAGGGAGCCATCATTCATAATTAAAGGTACAAAGGGAAATACAGGCAAAGTTAGATTAGCCTTTTAATGAGCTTAGATAAAAGAAAGAATACACATTTCACAGTGAATTACAACATAAAGTGACTTCTGTGGAACCAGATCCTCATCTTACTTTCAACAGCAAAAATAAAGTTACTTTAGAGATCTGACAATCTTCTTCTCCCCTTCTGAAAGTGAGAGAACTTTTTTTATTAGTATTATTTTCATTAGTATTACTTTTATTTAGAAATGAATCAGCAAAGATGAGGAGGAGATGAGAAGCCAGGAAAAAGGTCTCACCTCTGATGCTGAGAGCATTCTTAAGAATCTTTGTAAGTTATATCGTCCTATTATCTCTATCACTTTAAATGATTATGCATGATGAAATGGCACAGAAGAAAGCAGAGCTCGAGAAGGGACTGTACACCAGCAAGTGGGTTTTTTTTTCCAGTTCAACAATCCAGGTACCTGGAGAGCAACTATGACCAGTTAAGGAGCCCAGTTAAGTCTCCCTAAAAGCATTATGGCTCCCCACCCGTTGTGTACAGACCCTTCCACACGCATCTGGTTGCCTAGGATTAAAGTGCAAATCTAAATAAGCACAAAAGTGTCTCTGATGTTTCATAATCCAGAGCCTGCTATCCTACAAGGGCACACTAGGAGCTGGATAAAGTCCAGCACAGCAAGTGCTGTGCATGCAAGCCCAAGCACTAAGGAGCTTGCATACAAAGGGAATACCAGGGAAGCTGGTAGGCTGTAATGTCACTGTTGCAGGCCTAGAAATCCATTCCTACCAAAATGAAGGTGAAATGCCGGAGGGGAATATTTAAGTACCTAATTGGCATGCTGAATTTTACACAAGTTCCTAACCTCTGGGACATCGTTATTTTCCATGTTTTTCCCACATCTCTCTAGTGTAAAAGAGCCAGGAAGATTTTAATATGCACCTGTACGTCTCTCCACTCTGATACTATTTGAGCCACAGCACGGAAACCTGCCTGTCAGAGGCCAAATCCAATGCTCAGTCACACACCAGCCCACACGCACCCCCATTTAAGAAAAAGCCTGCAATCTGTGGCAGCCTGCCCTCCTGGGCTGCGTCAGTGCCTGACTCACCCTGAATACACAAATCCTCCCCCCTCCGCTGATCCCCCAGCCGATGCTTTTAGTCAGCAGACTTTAATTCAGCAAGACATTCACACAAAAGATGTTACCTGGATCCCCACAGCCAGTCATCCACCCCCTGGGCCAGGTTTCAGGGGCACTCCCTGCCTCCAGGCTCTTTGTGCATGGTGAGACTCCGTTTCCACTCCGGCTGTGGCTCCTGCCCTCCCTGCGCCCATCTTTGGTAGCCCCAAAGATCCACCATGGGTCATCCCTGCCAATGTGCATGGGACTGGGTAGGAGTCCTATCAAGTGAGCTCAGAACAGGAGATACACTTGCTAGTGCCATCCAGGCCCTTGCACAGGCAGCACAAGTGCCGCAGTAGAAGCAAGGGCACCGTGCAAAAAGCGAGGCATAGGGAGTGAGTGTGCGTCAGAGACTGATTTGGAGAAAACTCCAGGAACAAACTCGCCAACAAAGTTTTCAAGTCGACGAGCAGGTACTCTTTATTGCGGCATCGGGAGACACGGGGGATAGCTCCTGCTAACGTGTGTCCCCGTATTGCTGCGCAAGCCGTCCTTATATAGCCGCTGGGCATGCATACGTATTCATGAGGCTACGTATGGATTACATCACTTTCCAGAAAGTTTTCCTCGTGTACAAAAATGTGGTGGTGGTCTCTGAGGGTCGTTTACTTCTCCTAACAATCTTCATCACTTCTGGCAGCCTTTGAAGCATGCAGCAGTAGATGTTTATACCAGCTTAATTGGTTCGTTAACACCACAGACACAACAATCATCCTGTCCTGCTTATCAGTTAGTTTAACTGAAGCCCATCCTGGACATCTGCTATTCCCAGATACTCCTTATCCTTATGTCCTGTTCTTCTAGCCTGTTTCTCTTACACTCATTTTGTACTAAGGTCATAAGGGCCTAAAACTACGTCAACTACAACAGTTTATCTTGTACAAGAATTCTCAGGATGTTCTCTAGCTGTACTCTTTTTTTTTTTCTGTGAGATTGATTAACTTAGCAAAAATCACCCAGGACATCTGCAACAGAACTGCGGGCAACACCTGAATCCCATAGCCTGGCTGTAACATCCTGCATCCTTTGGAGGAAGCAAACGGTGCCCCCAGTGGCAAGTTTGGGATCATCACCAAAGAGAGAGCAATGTTAACCTTTCTCATCCGTAGATCATCAACTTATTCTGCTGAATCATCTTGACCTGCAGAGCCACTCTGTGTTAATGATTAGGGTGCTGTACCCCCAGAGACATTTTGGCACAAAGTAGCACCTTTTACGTGGGTCTTTCAAAACCTAGCATCAAACATAACAAGAAGCAATCATCATGTCACTACATGGAGCCTGGTGTTCATGTTCAAGAGGCAAATAATGCTATACTGAGAGATTTTTTAGAGGCACTTTAATGCTTCTCAATAATTTTTTTGCTGTTTATTAAAGTTACAATTTATCTTCAAAACAAATAAATATATGCTTCTGGTCTGTATTTGAATTGACAATATAGCTTGAAATTTCAGTGGTTCTGGGCAAATGAATCAGCACATCTATGAATAAACCAGCCTAAGTCTGAGGTCCTATTTCCTATCTCATGTCTGATTCACTAGCAAATCACTTCAGAGGACAGGAGCTTAATTTCTGCTCACACGAAGTCATAAGTATTCCGAAGTCATAAGGAATTCCTTTATTCCTGTTGCCCATTTAAAAAGTCAGAATGTGCTGTACTGCATAAAAATGATCTGTACTTGCAGCTTAAGAAAACAGTTCTTGAAATAGAGCTAAATTAGGTTTAACCATCCCTCACACATCCCACCCTGAAGGAGCACCCTAGCAACAACCTTTCACATTTTGCAAACATTTGCTACTAATTATGGGTTCTTAGAGCAATAATACACAGCTCCACGCTTCAAGGAAAGGCCAAAAGCAGCCTCAAAAGTAACCCTTAGCTTTTAATTTAAACCAGTGCCATTCAAATTCTCAAATATACATTGCAAAAGCTTCCCAAAACACTGCTCCGATTAATGGCTCTGAAAACTTGTAAAAGCTCAGCTGTCAAGCATTAAAATGTAGGCTAAGAAAAATCTTGTGTAGAACAGCTAAATAGAAATCTTCTGAAATAGCTTTTTTCTATACCTTAAGCAACAGTAGCACAATGCAGCAACACAGAGCGGAACTCCAAAAAGCCACAGGGCTCACTCTGTACCAGTTCAAGTGCTCCCATACCTGCTTCCAGCAAGTTACTCATGCCCCAGCAAGCCTTCCCTCATCTACTCTCATTCTCAAACACATGGTCTTCTCTAGTCTAAAAGCTCCCGTATTACTGCTCGAGCTACTTTTAGCCCTCAGGTGCTCTTGAATTTCCTTTGACCCAAAGCAGGAGCCAGAAAAAACAGGTACAGAAGAAATACTCTCCTTTCCAGATTCCTCTTGTTTTTATTCTCAGATCTCACCTTAACAAGCAGCCAAGCCATACTCCAGCTTACCTACTCCAGGTGACACTGCTTGAGCAGGGAGATTGGACGACATGACCTCCTGACGGCCATTCCAACCTCAACCCTTCTGTGATTCACATTCATTGTGCTTACAAAAGAAATTTAGCATGGATAACCCTTTCCTGGGAAGCGGTGCTGGGAAACCTCAGACACAGCTGACATGTGAGGATGTATTGGCTGGAACCCTTCTAGCAAGAGACTCTGGAAGATACAACATCTGCCCAAGATAACTTGGGTCTCAAGGCAGAATATCAGCTGGTAGGGATGTCTGTAGCGAAGAAAATGAGAGGCTGGGGTTTGGTTTTGGAATTCCTGCTCTTCTCACTTGGTACTATTTACCATTTCCTAGATAAGTTTTAGTGATTTGAATTCGTGTCCACAATGTCTGGGATACCTTTTCAGTTTTCTTCATGAAAGGGTAAGGAAGTTGTTACAAAACAATTTTATTTGTTATTAATGCAAGAATTGCATTGGCTTAGAAACTTAAAAATTTATACAGCAGCAGAATGATAGAGATGACTAAAGACACTAGACTACTGGCATTGACTCTAAAATACTCAATTATTTAAGTTACAGAAGCATTTCTTCTACTAGCAGGAAGTGAGAATATGAGAAACATCAAGAAAGTAAAAAAGCTCTATTGTTTGCTGAGGCTAGAGTCTCCTTCCAAGGGCTTAACAGTGGATTTCAGCATCACAGGCTTTCCAGTTCTCTGTGTGCTTAAAACCAAGAATGAAAAAGAAAATGGTGGGATTTTTCAGCATGTAATGCATTGTGAAAGGAATGTTCTCTTTCAGGGACCATTTACTATGTCCCCTGCCATGACACTGGAGCCTGTTCATACTACTGCAAAACTATTACTGTAATAGCCAAAACTCCCTCTGAGTCTCCCTAGGTCTGTTGGATAATTTATTGCTGAATATCCAGCATGTCTCATGCAAATTTCATTTGTCAATGCTGACCTGTTGAACCACAGTGCTTCTAATATATAGAAAGGAGTCATCTCCCACACTAAAGTGCTATACGGGACAGCACTTTAGTACTTTAAAAGGCTTACTGAAAATCCAGTATCTGTGTGAAGGGCAAATTAGTGGAGGAGATGAAAAGAGGACTTACAGGCCCCCTAGGGACACAGATTGTGATACTCGTAAAGAAAATCCCAGGGTTCAACATTGCAGCAAAATAATGAACCTGCAACTGCTTGATGATTGTACTGCTGTGTCTTCTACCTTTTTTTGGAGTATTCAGTTAGCTATAGATGTGAAGCAAAAAGCCCCAGCCTGCTGTATCTGAGCTTCCCTCAGGCAAAAAACCAAACAAAAACAGACAAACAAACTTGGATCTGAGTCTTTGGGAGCTTTGGGAAAATCTGAACTCAAAGCACTTCAGTTCTGGTCAACACTCACCTAACTCTAGCATTAACCTTTGATTTCCTGTGTTCGTCATGAGATCACATAGATATTGAATTAAAAACTGATGGGTTTGAACACTTTGATAGTAATGGCAAAATAATGAAGTTTTCCTGCTGCTTCAGGAAAAAAATTCCATTCTGAAGAAAGTAGGCTTCTACCCCAAGGGCATCTCAAGATTTCATTAGATTATGGGCTTTGTTTTAAGAAAAAGAAAGTGTATTTTTAAATGGCAAATATTTTTTGCTTCTACAGTATATCAGAAAACTGGCACATGTTATATAACAAAAGTTTCTTGCTGAAGTGTTTGGAAATGATGGGGATGTCTAACCTGCTGAAAAATGATATTGATAAACTTTGTTACAAACTTTGTGATAGCGAACAGGACTTTTTAACATGAATTTTAATAAACATCAGCAATAAATGTGTGTACAATTATTATGTCATTAGACTAAGGCTGAGATGACGCAGCTGCTACAGGCTTGAACTATCCAACTAGAAAATGAAATGGACAAAGTTTGTCATTGGATCTGAAATTATGATTAATCAGATCATTTGCTACTATGTTATTTGAAACATAACTGATGCACTAATTCTTGGAGATACACTAGTAATTCTTAAAAGTCTTGGCTTTTTGAACCGATAGCAAAAGCAGAGCTTCTGTTGCCCTGTCTGCTCTGTTATTTATGCGTATGGCAACTTCCAGTTTACAAAGAACTCATTCCTTCTCTGGCATTCTTCATCCTCGGTGTTTAAGAAAATTATACTTCCAAACACTCCTGATCAATATTCAAGCTGTGAGGCTTCCTGGTATTTGTGACTCTTTGCAAGTCTCTTCCAGTGAGTGTTTCCAGGGACTTTTCTTAATTAACCCAGTCTCAAGCCTCGACCAACAGTAAGCACCAGCGTGTGTTTTCTTGGTATGATTCATGTGCAGTTGGTTTTACAGATGACATGAAGACTCAAAATTCAGACACCCATAAGGCTTAAGCCAACTGTAAAGCAGGGAGATGCCATTAAAATAGTGGGAGCAAGAGTCAATAAAGAGGAATGGAGTACTAATGATTACAACATCCCCTTAGGAGGGAATAAAAATAAACAGCTCAAGACAGATGGGAGATAAAACCAAGTAAACGCACTACATGATTTAAAGGGACTAGATTTCCATCTTATTTCCCTCTTACTATCCTAAGCTTTGCAGTTTGTTTTCTCCCAGAGGTAATGAAGTCCTGTTACCTGCTGAAGGTAAAAGGGAGAAATCAGGGTTTCTGTTTGAAACAATTAACTACAATTTTCTCTTGCAGCCAGCAGGACTGGGATTAGGGTTCAAATCAGGACTCATGTTTTCTGGGACAAGTACCAGTTTTAAGGCTCATTTGTATTATAGAAAAGGTCAAATTTCACCCTCTTGTACAAATGAAATGATGCTGTGTTAAGGAGTTGGACTGCTATAAGCATGAGAACAAAATGAAACAGCAGCATTTGCTACCTGTTGCTGAGTCTAGTTACCACCCATTACCATGTTCTTTTCATCTTCTTTTACAAAAGGTTTGCATCTTAAGAAGGAGCAGTGGGGTCAGCAGATGACTTGCATAAATGCTCCTCAGTAAGGTATATAGCATATCTTGAACCCTTTAAATGTGAAAATCTCTACCGTTTTGTTTATAAAGGAGTTTTAACAAGTATTTTAGAGCTCTGTTGAAGCACAGCCCCAAAGCAAGGTCATCTGTCCTAGTTTTGATATCCACGAAGTAGCACACCCCGTAAGTCCCAAAGAATAAATGTCATCCATGTCTGCACCAGTGTGATCGATCCAAGGTATCATAATGTTTTGTGGTTCAGTTTGCATAGCTGGCTCCGTGAGTCATCTATAATGTATTTTGAAATGGAAATAGGGATTTTGGATAAATTAACAATAACCATATATTTATACTTAAAATATGTAATGGTAAAAATAAAAATAAGTAAAATCTAGGAACAGATTGCGTTCAGAGGTGCACATTGCCATATCTTCACAGAGGCGGGAGAGCTAAGATAAGTCATACAAGATAAGTATCTCTCCTGACAGAACAGCAAAGGAGTTCAAAGCAGATCTGGCAGAACACAGGGTAAGTACAAAAAGAGATGAAAACTAAAAGGGTACAAAATTGTACAAAAGTTTAAAATTAAGAAAGGGCAGAATGATCAACCTGGAAATTGGTGCTAACAGTCAAATCTAGGTTTTGAGACTACAGTGGATGAAGAACAATCTTCCAAACTTAGTACCACAAACTGGATAAAAAACAGGGTCCCAACTTTGTAATTTCTCTGAATCACTCAGAATTTTTGGGTTTGCAAAATATTGTTCTATGACAGATATGAAGAGAGACGCTCACAGAACAATCTATCTTCCTCATGGTCCCAATGAAAGAGCCACTAGATGGGAGGATCTGTTACACAGCATGGTCTGTAATGAGTGAAAGGAGCTGTCAATAGCTTAAAAATCCCCTTTTTAAGGGAAATAACTTTAATGGCCAAAGGGAAGTAAGAAAATAAAACTTAGATAAGTTTAAATACAGGAACTGGAATCAATAGATTCCATCAAAATAAAACTGAAGCAATCTTCGTGTGAAAAAAAAGAAAAAATGTTTAATGGCTTTACAGTCTTAAGGATACTATAAATATGTACTGAGTTACACTTCTCTTGAAACAGCAGTTCTCCTCTCTTGCCCCTTGCACACCAATGCCAAAAGGTTGAAAACAGTGGTAAACTGAGACACTTTTGAGCAGGCTGTTGTCATTCCTGCAAAATGCAATAATAAATTTACATTCTCTTTAAACAAGTCATAACAGAGCTACTAACACAGAGTACAAATCATAAAATAAGCAAAGATAAAAACATCTGCAAATGTCTTTCTGTGTCACAAGCCTTTTCAAGAAGTGCCCAGGCTAGATGGAAGAGCAATGTGATAACATTCATTTCGACATGTGTCAGACTGCTCAGTGCACGTCCGAGACCAAACTTGCCTAGAATCTGAGTGAAGGCAGTTCTGAGATTAGGTGCTGGCCCATCATTACGTTCCATTCTGGCTCACATAAACATCAGGCACTTAAGTAACTACTTTACCATATATTACATCCCCATGTAAAATAATGAAGATAACTGGGCAACAGCTAGAAACAACTACTTTAACCAGCCTGAGGCAGCTGAGAGCTTGAATTATGGGAGACATCCAACTGGAACTGGTTGAAGCCAGCAAAACTCTTTACAGCTGGAAAGGTCTCTGGTGTTAATTTTAAGATTTCACAATGTGCCTAAAAGCGATGCGATGGTTGGACCAGAAGCTAATGTAGTGCATTGTGGAAAGGAGATATAATGATATTTACATGAACCACAGGTGCATATATGGAATAGATTAGCTAAAAGTCGTAAAGACTCCTGAACACCAGATAAAGATATTTCTGGGAGTATCAAATTGAAATTTCACCTTGTCTACTGCTTTTTCCAAGCAGAAAAATAGAAATAAAATTGTAACTACTCCAGTAGTACTTTTTCTCCTTTAGTACACATTCCGCACACATCTTCCCACCCCGCCCTCCCCACTCCCCACACCCCCCTCAGGCTTCCTTTTTGGCCCGTCATGAATGACTGCAGAGCTTTTATTTCTTCTCTTCTTTTGTTATGTT
>WYDI02027522.1:0-33654 GCA_009867235.2 Psittacus erithacus | reverse complement strand
GTCTATATCACTAGCACCCACATGGATCACTAGAAGTGGGTAATAGTCAGTGGGACTTACTAGAGCAGGCAGCCTCTGCAACATCCCTGATCCAAGCCCCTGGTAGGCAACACACCTCCCTTGAGACTGGGTCAGGCTGGCAGATTGGTGCCTCTGTTACTTTCAAAGTAGAACCCCCTACTACTACGACCCGTCGCTTTTTGCTGGCAGCACCAGTAGAGATCTTCTTTAGCAGTGCATCAGCCGGTTGTTTCTGGTGCGAG
Source organism: Psittacus erithacus (assembly GCA_009867235.2). Lineage (NCBI taxonomy): Eukaryota > Metazoa > Chordata > Aves > Psittaciformes > Psittacidae > Psittacus > Psittacus erithacus. The sequence goes on along the minus strand of WYDI02027522.1, from coordinate 33,391 downwards.
GGTGTTTCCTCATTAGCCCCCTGTAGGACAGCAAAACAGTTCTGGATGGGGACATCAGATTTAGAAGGAAGCCCCTTGCTTTTAATTGTTCTCTTCCTCCTTTTTTTTTTGTTTTTTTTTGTTGCTGTCTCCCAGCTGCCTGGGTTAGCGGCCTCCTTCTTCCCTCCAGGGGCTACAGTGGACGCCTGAGGCTCCTGCACAGTTTGGGCCTGAAGCAAGCAGTGCTGCGTCCTCTCATCTTCCCTGACATCTTTCAGCCTATAATGATGTTCTTTAAGTGGACAAACTATATGTTTCAGACTTCCAACTTCATGTATAGCTCTATCTGACTAGGTATTTAAAAAATGCTTTGTTAACTTATTTTGGAATAGCATCTCTTCTCTAACTCATGTTTACACTGGGAACCATGAAGCTGTCTACATCATTTCAACAGACCAACTGTGAAGCCAGTCCTCCTCCAATCTTCAACTCATTCCTACCTAAATGAAGAATCTGAATATGCCCCATCAAATGGCATCCCACTATTCTGAATTCTAGCTCTATTTTCCAGTCTGCACATGAGCTCTTATTGCTCTCCTTCACTTATTCAGAGCACATGGGTTATTTCAACATTCAACACAGCAATGAAAATGGTGGCTGGACTTGTTCAAGAACCACAACTGACTTGTTTTTCTAGTCTGACTATTTACTATTGCTAATCAATCAAATGCAAGTTTCCAAAAGTTTTGCTTATGTTTAATGGCAATTTAACCAAGACAATTCCATAATTATGAGAATGTATGTTGAATAGCATGAAAAGACTTAGGAAAGACACGTGACTTAAGATCTCTGCTTCTCACATACCCACATTTTGGTTCCATTTCCACACAGGAATATTAGATTAGTTTGGCCCTATTTATCCCCAGTAAATACAGTTTCACTGTTCCATATCAACTTGGTATGTTTTTGAATTTGTGTTACTTGAATTCGGCTTCTAAATACTTCATCTTTTTATTCCAAATAACTGATATTAAACTAATTGGTGTAAAATGCTCTAACTTCCCCTTTTCTGCTTAAAAATAATAATAATAAAAATGCATTTTCAGCCTTTTGCTATCTCTTAAAAATCCAAAGACAACTACACTTCAGAATGTGCATATTGACAAAAGAAACCAATCAGGGAAGACAACTCTGAAGTGAACATCTTTTACACCTTACCAACTGCTGCTCCATAGCTGTGCAAAGAGGATCTTTATCTGTTAACAGTCTGATCAGCATTTGCAACAGCTGAGTTTGAGCAGAATTAACTATTTCCAGTGAAACCTGTTAGGACATGTGAGAACATTTTGCCCTTTTCTACATTTTTTAAAGACTCTGCAAGAGAATCTGATTTATTCTATTATATGCCTAAAGTAACATACACTGTGATGTCAACTACTAATACATGTTTTACTTCTGCAATACAAAGTACAAGATTCATTATGAAGCCTTCCAACTTATACTGTTCAGTTCATACATAGCCTTAAACAATGCATGCCCATACTGATGAAAGCACTGATGTATACGAAACAATGCCAAACTCAAAACCTGCATGGAAGGAGGCAGTGAAAGACTCACATCAGCTTATCACATCTATCACACAAATATACACAGTTGTGATTCATCTGAGCTACCACCTCAGCTAAATACCATAGTCTCTCTTTTTTTTTTTTTTTTCAACAGAAGAAAGTTAGGGGGATGTTTAAGGCATGATTCATCTGGCCTAATTTAAATGTTTCTAGGAAGATGAATCATGCCCAAATATTTATGGGGAGATGAATCATGCAAAAAAAAGTGTCTCTCTCAATTTTCTAATGAGGAAGCTGATAGTGACAAGCTTAACAATCCACTCTATTATATCAGTCATCATTAGTTCTGCTATTTTACCTGTAGAGTTTTATTATCTTAGTTACAAATTAACTTATAACTTCTTTATTATTGACCTGTAAGAGCTGTATCTGAATTTCCACTGTGGAAAATTCAACTCTGTCTTCTCTAGAGACTTGCCTGCCCAGAGATTATTTTCTTGCAACTACATATGTTTCTAAAATGATGTATTCATCTAACTTCAACTCCAAGAATGCAATCTATAACACAGAACACGTATCTGCTGAAAATAATGAACTCTGAAAGAAAAAAGCTGAATACAAATACAATGCAAATTGGAAATGATATCCCATTTCCTTTTGATGTCAACAGTTAGTTTAATGTTGACCTAATACTGACATCAGATAAATGTGTGTGCATCTCCTTTCATATATACATATCGACCACTGGGCCCGTAACTAGTAGCATACTTGCAGATTTGTTTCAGATCACTGGTACTAGCTCTTTCCAAGATAATCTGTGTGCTTCTGTAGACAGGTATACTACAGTGAGTAGTCTGAAAAAACAGTACAGCGGAAACTGTGTAAGCCTCAGCACTCTCCACACTCTTCCAGTACTGCTCCAGAAAGCTTTCCATTCCCTCTATCTTTCTGACACCTCTGGGCATGTAGCATAGCACCACGGGTTCAATTTGGTGGGTGCGGTGCATCCTTCATATCACTGCACACTGAAAAAATGTATTAAAAACAAGGTTGTGTAAAATCAAGTGTGCACTCACAGCTAAGTGGTACACAAAAAGCATGTAGTCATTCTGCTCTAGAAGAAGGTAGCCTTAAGTGGTGTGAACATGAGCCACACTCTACTATTTGGCTTGTGGTCTGATAATGTTTTCCTAGACCTGTGCAGTTAGTAATGCTGCTAACACGTCTAGTTCTGGGCAACTTTCTCTCTGTAATCTGGAAGACAGCGCTGTAATGTTCTTTCCCCCCTGTGCACCTTTCCTCTCCCCTCTGAATTTTGTGTTCAGTTCCAGAACTGCTGATGGGGCTTCATCACACCCTGCTTTAATAGATCTCTAATAGAGATCAAAGAGATGAAAGAAGTACAAGGAGAGAAAAGCAATCAAAGTTGTGTGCTATCTACTAAAGATTAAAAGTAGCAGCCCTATTCTCCACTCAGTTTAGACGATGTCTTTTAATCCCCTGCCAAATCCAGTTTCACAAGAAGATCACATATTAAACTGGTTCCTGAACTGGCACCTGCCTAGCAATGACAAAATGGACCACAACTCTTCTCTAGACTGCAATCCACGGAGAATGGGGTGGGGGAAGGAAAACTAACAACACTGATTTGCTGTGACCTTCCAAGGAAAGAAAACTTTCATTTCAGTTCCAATGCTATGCTTCTCTTATATGAAAGCCATGTAAATTAGTCCTATTGTAATCCTAAGGGATGAATGGTAATTGCAGCTCTTGAAGACAGTTACTCTGAACACAAGAGATTCAAAAGATAGAAAAGCTTTCTCCATGACTATGAAGATAATCTGTCTAGAAAACAACAAAGCATTCCCTTCTCATATCCTATCCATGCAGGAACAATGCTTCCAAATTAGCAAATAATGCACTGTGAAACCAAGATGAACAGACAGGGAACTTCTCAGTCTCCTCAGACTCCTAGACGTGCCCTGCTATTCAATTCTGTGACCGAAACTTCATATTGGAAGTTGCTGCATATTAAATATTACAGGAATGTTCTGTTCTGGAACTAATTTCTCTATTTGTGGGCCACTCATGGGATGACATCTACGGCAGAGATGTAGGATCACCTCACTCTTCCGTAAGACTCCTGTATATTGTTATCAGTGGTTCAAGAAGACTCTTCAAACCCACATGACTACTGATGAGGGACCCTCTTTGAGGATGGGAGATGGCCCTCAGAAAGCTGTCATTTCACTTGAAGCAAATGGCATGGAAGGGATCGCTTTCTCCTCTGGTTGGCAGATAATGGAAATTAATATACTTTAATATACCTTAATGCTGTTCTATAATAAACACATAACTAGTCACATGGTATGAGACTCAAGAACAGAGCTCAGGTGCAATGAATAGCACTGAAGTGTGCTTCTGAAGTTGCAAAGAGCGTTACTTATCTGGAGCTGAGTATCAGAACATTGTTTAAACAACTAGTTCTTAGATTCTCTGACTGATTCCTATCATGAGGATTTTTTTCACTTTTTTTTCTCACTTGACATCCCTCTGCATGGTTTGGTTCAGCTGCATAAATTAACTGTATGGCATGAGCAATAACCATTGGTCATTTAGGGACCATGGAAGACAGCAGAAACGTAAGAACCATTATGGATCAACTGGAAATATGGGGCATACAAAAATTTCATCCACATGAAAAAATATGACACCCATAACTATTTTTTGTGGGAAAGGCACCATAACATAAACCATACCACTGAGCAGACACAGGTCTGTGAACACTTATATTACAGTCATATGCTTTACAGGTGGCATATACAAAAAAGGACTCAAAGGAATAATGAAAAAAAAGGTCCAAAAATTTATACAAAAGAAAAATTATAATTTTTTCTTTTATATTCTCTTTCAAGTAGAATGTTTCCTGCTTCTTCCACATTATTGGTTTTATCTTTCTAAATCTACAATAAATATTAACATAATTTTAAGATTGCAAATTTCTGGCCTTATTCTGTCTTTTAACTGTCAACGCAGTACCTTACATATCATTAAAAATTCACTCATATAATCCCACCGAATCTATAATCTACAGTAATAAATAATAAGTATTTTGAAATTTCTTCTGGATGGCTCAGTTAATGTGCTCAGTATGTGAGACAACCATGCATGCAATTCTAGTTTTCTTTAATGATAAATAATTGAAATAAAGAGGGAATAAAGAGGATATTTTCTCCTTTCTGTAGTTTTAAGAATTATAATTTGTAGTATCATAATAATGAGACATTTCTGCCAAAGTGTCATCTTTTCAAACTATAAAGCAAGATTCATTTCACCTTACTTTAGCCATTTAAAAGTCAAGTACTTCATCTACCATAGCTATTTGGATAATCAGTGGGTTCAGACAGGAAACTCCTCATATTTTATTGCTGAGGCAAATCCAAGATTACCAATTGATTAAAAAGATGCTTTAACTGTGCAAGCCATAGCTCCCACTCAGATAACTTTGAAGGTCAAGTCCTCCTGATTATGGCAGCCATCCACCTAGGATGGGATGAATTGCACTCTAGAGTTCCTTTCCTTTTTTCAAAAACCATGATGAGCCTAAATGAGGCAGTAGGTTAGATACTCTTTTAGCAAATTCATAGGTGGCTAAAATTAGGAGAGATTAATCCTGCTCATAGTGTATGCAAATTTCATAAGGTTTAGTGCTGTGTGAATTTAGTACTGAGTTTACCTACCTCATGGATAGGTAAATTGCCACAAAGACACTTTTTTGAGATAATGTATAGAAAAAAAAAAAAAAAGACAAATATTTTACCACAAGATACTCTGCTGTGTTTGGGAACCTTTGGATGCTAAATTGACTTTGCAAGGGCCTTCAAGTGCAAATGACTAATACAATTATGAAATGTAAATTTGCCTCTCACCTGATTATATGCTAACTCCTGATGAAGCCTAAAAGGTCTAAACCATTTCAGAAATTAATTACTTTGAGCAATAGTTCCCAAAAAGTAAGGGGAAAAAAGAAAATCAAACCATAAAATGAGCAGCTGATAAAATCCGCTTCTGCTGGCTGTACTGATTTTGCTTGGCACTAATAAGTTATGCCACACTGATTATTTTATTCAGTAAAACTCTGAAACATTGGTTAGCATTGGAGAAAGGGCAGAGAAAGCTCATACTGATACTGTATTAAATATATCTAAGTCAGCGACATACTATTAAAAGTACCATATCGGGTTTAGTGGGTTGTAATTATTTAGTATATATCTACCAGTAATACATTTTTAACTTTAAGGAATATCTGTTGCTTGATACACAGATCAGTTTTCACTCATTTAAGAATTTAATAATACCCATTTTCCATTCCCAAAGTAAGGATGCAGCACACTGTTCTTTCAATATATTTTCCCTAAAGAATACCATATTGACAGAATTTTCTGATTTGTTCCACAGAAACAGATAACTGGAAAAGAAATACTGCAGTGAAAAATCAGTCTGTACTGTGCTGACTTTATTTAAGGTACCTTTTCTAGCAAACAATTATTTCCATTGCAGTCCAAATTGAAATACCTTTATGAACTACATCTTTACTTCTAAAAAGTCCACCTACAATTAACTGTTCTGATTATCATTATCTCCATACACATTCAGACTTCAGAATATTCTTTTTCCTGGGTCTGGCTTCATGACCAGCTCATTTCCTGGATATGTGTTGAGATAAAATCCAGGTATGCAGCAATTCCCGGTCCCAGAAAATAAACTTCAATTCATTTCCCTGACAAGGTCCATGATGAAAACATCCAGGAGAGCAAGACCTGAAGGTAAGAAGCCACTGATTATTAAATAGTAACACTTCAACTTTTCAAGAATGCTCTTATACTAAGTTGAGCCAGCTATACAGACAGATTTCTACAGAGTGCCCTAGCACACTGAGGTGAAAGAAAAACTTTTTGCAAACTGATGCTACCTGATCTTTCTGTCTTAGCAAGAATTCAGAGGAGATTGTGAGTTTTATTAACACTTTGGCTAGCAGAGATTTCTGTCTTCAGTGGAAGACGGAGAAAACAGGTTGCCTAATTCTTCAGAGTACTTCCTTTTCTGATCATTCTGTCTTGCTTGAGGGAGATTATTATTTAAAAGCTAATAACCAAAAGATATTCTAAGAGTTAATTATGTGTCTCAGTTAAAAATAAGACACAACGTAATGTATTGTTAACACGTAAGGGTAACCAAGGCTGTGGCATCCATCTATCTTGCACAGTGGCCTCCTGAACTTCATGGGACAGAATAAATAACCTGGTTCCACTAACGCTCCACAGATAATGCTTTTCAAACCAGGAGAGAAATCAGCCAGTAACAGTTCCTAGTTCCTCTGGGAAAAATTATGCAAGCCACTGCTGGGTTGGATCATCTACTTCTGCTTTATCACATAATCCTTTGTTGATCTTTGATCTCAAAGGCCAAAGGGGAGAATGAGCTTGGAAATCTCACACTGTTCATAGTGATAAGGAAGTGATTGTTTATTGATGTTACCAGCCCTTGATCTTTTTTGTTGTGCTGTAATGTGGTCTGATCCTTGACTGTGAAACACACAGGAAATTCATTCATGTTATGTGTTAGTGGAACTCAGTGATTACTTCTTCCCAAGAATGAAAAACTGAGTATGGGATGCTAGCCAGATTGATCCTGGATCACATGTTGACAAGAAAAACTACTGCATGTTTAAATAATGTGTTAAGCATGCTTGTCTGAAGAAAATCATTTGGATAAATAGTGAGAACAGTGTTCTTTTATTTAGCAGGCAGGAAAGAAACTTGTTTTGAAGAAAGAAGTTTGAAAAGTTTTCAAAGCTGTTTGAGTTTCAACCTGCATTTTCATGCTGAATAAGTCAAAAGCAGTGAAAGAAACTGTAATTCCTTCATGTAGAAAGCAAGTGTACCTGGAACTCCTATATTCCATTCAGTGTTCTAGATTAGTACATAATATAAGACTGTAGATTCTGTGAGAGCCTCCAAGAAAAGTCAGGGCTGCTACAGTACTTCATAGTGAGCCCAATCCTGCACACTCTGTGAGAACATGGATTTATTTAGGTTGGAAAACACCTTTAAGATGATTAAGACCAACTGTTAACATAGCAGCGCCAAGTTCACCACTAAACCATGTCCCTAAATGCCACATCTATATGTCTTTTAAGTACCTCCAGGGATGGTGACTCAACCACTTCCCTGGGCAGCCTCTTCCATTACTTGACAACCCTTTCAGGGAAGAAATATTTCCTAATATCAAATCTAAACCTCCCCGGGTGCAACTTGAGGCCATTTTCTCTTGTTCTGTCCTATTCTTTTGCAATGCAAGGATAATATACTTACTTACATGAGGAGAAGTCTGTGAGGATTATTTATTATTTGATCAGATTATTTAATACTTTAAGCATCATAAATATTCTAGCTACTCTTACAGCTACACAAACCATGAAATTTGCATGAAATATCATTAATATTACATCCTTGTTTTCATATTAAATAAACAGATAACAGTATATGACTTATCATACGTCACTATCATGTTTTCTGTTGTTGACTGCTTATTCTCTTATCTGTTATCTACTATAACAATGAGGAAAGGAAGGTGGGGGCTACTGCACTAGTGCCAAACCAGAAAGTCTGAAAAGATAATGATAATTTTTAGAAGCATCTAAGAAATATTGCTTGAAACATAAAACCAGAGATAATTCTGATCTTCAACTACTTTGGGGAAAAGGAATGCAGTGAACAGCAGACTATCCAACAATCTTCAGATGGACTGATAATAATTTGTTATACAAAACAGAAAGCAAGAAGACCTAGACCTTATGAAAGAAGACAGATGGAAAAAGATTCAGGTGAACGTTCATGGAATCACAGCATTTTTAATTGTTAGGATGGAAAGGAGGAAGAACAACAAATTAAGTACAAATTACATTAAAAAAAAAAAAATAAGAGATCTTCATGCAAATCAAAAAAGACAAGTAAGATCCCCTGGGATTCAATTAATTTCCTTATGGAAATCCTATGTAAATATGATTAAATAATGTAGCACAAAAGAAAGATGGAAGCTGTGTTACTTCAGAAACAAGCAGAATGTGTACAGAAAATTAGTACTATTCAAATTACTAAGGTGAGAAAAGAAGAACAAAATAATATCAAACTACCAGGAACATGGAAAGACACACTGAGAAAGTGAAGGCACAAAATGTGAACCAGCTAGCAAGGACCATGCAAGATAAACCAAGAAAAAAACCCAGTACGTACATTAGTTGCAAGAGGGGAAAGAGTTGGTCCATGGTTCAACAGGGAAAAGAAGTTGTCAAGTCATGGCACTAACAAAAACCTAAATGTTTCATGCATTTACTGCTTTAGTCTCCACTAAAAAGGTTAGATGCAATCAGGAAGATACTGTAATCAACACAAACAACAAAGCATTTAAGATAGATAGAAAATAGGAATCGGATTAGAGAATACAAACATAAGTTAGTTGACTTTAAATCATCCAGACATGATGAAATTCAGGAAGTATAGAGAATTTGCTGAAGCAATTTCAGAAGCACTTAAAAAACTCATGGATGATGAATGGCATTCTGGAAGACTGAGGGGTAAAAATCAAACAAGTTACCTATCTATCCTTAAAAAAGAGAAGCAAAAAGAGCTGGAAAACTATATATCAATCAGACTACTTCCAATCTGTAGAAAAATACCAAAATGTCTTAGCAAACAAAAAGACTTCAAGCCTGAGCAAAAAGGGTGATGACTAAGAGCCAAACAATTTTCAAAAACAATTTCTGTAAGTGAGGTGGGGGGTGTGGATGTGAAGGGGTGTGTAACAGATAAAAACAAGATTTCACTTGTTTAGTAAGTACTTCTGATACTAACATAATGTTCTCAGAAGCTGACTGAAAGTGGTCTAAATGAAGTTACTTCTATATGCAAAGCCAGTTGGAAAATTATTCAGATATCAATAGTTCCCTGATTTGAGATTCCTGGGGATCTACTGTTGGACTAACCAATGCTTTCCTTAACGAGTAGTATGATACAGTGAAAGTTTTAAGAAATGTGAAATTATGAAATCTGAAGATGTTGCCAAGCTGGAGCTAGCTGCAAGCATTCTTGCTGACAGAACTAAAATTAAAAATGACCACTATGTATTGGATACATAGAATGACTGCCTGAAGGAAAGAAAACATCTGGGGGCTTTAGAGGATATCAAGCAGAACATGAGCCTTCTATGCCAATTGGGAAAGGAAAACACTATGCTATTGGTGTATAAAAAAGAGAGCCTAGCCTATAAAATTTGTATATAATCTTTCTGCTGTTGCTGGCTTTAATACATCTTTCCCTGGAATATTATATTTGATTTTGGCACCAGAATTCTAAAAGCGTGTGGATTGTCTGGAAGAAATTGAGGGCACAAGGACAAAAATCAACCTAGATTATGATTTAAACATGACTTGTAGTAAAACATGGAAGTTGAATTCAGCCTAAAACTGAGGAAAGACATGATAAAAGTTAACTGCAGAAGAAAAGAATAAACTATTCATGTCCATTGTGGGTAGTACAAGTAATAATAAGCTTTAACTGTGGAAAAGGAGATTCATTCAGACATAAAGAAAAGCTTACTAGAAGTGATAGCGATGGTCTGAACAATCTGCCTTATGAAGATGCAGAGTAACCATCAGTGAGATTTAAAAAAAAAGCTAGACAAAAGATGCCTCGTTTTGTCTGTTGTTTTCTGTAACCTACAAAATTTTAAAAGATTCTATCTTGAAAACATAATGCTGCCTTTGTTTCCCAGACTTTACAGCTTTCTGACTTCTTAAACTGGTTGGGGTGCTCAGTACCCTCATGACAAACCATGAAAGAAGTCTGGTGATCCACAAGATCATGTAGAGATGGGAAGGAAATGCTGGGACAAAAATGCTGACAAAGTCAAGGGAGATGAGAAGCTGAGGTTGACAGGTGGGCTAGCAAATAGCCCAGCAAATACAGAACCAAAGGTCTATCTGAGCTCAGCAGTCTGATAGCCAGTATGCCTGAGAGCCAGAACATCTGATAAATAAACTGTTTCAGCACTGATTTCGGCACTGTTTCAGCACTCTTTCCCAAACTCCTTATAGGACAGTGAGGAGTTTGGAAGAGAGGTCAATACTAAAACGGGAGCAAATTAGGCAAAAGATCCTAAAGGCAAAGTCCCTGGAGACTCCAGTAGGCTTGTAGAAAATGAGGTGAGAAACAGGTTAACTAAAGAAGGACAATTGCTGCAGTGTATGCGGAAAGTTTTTCCTCAATCAATATGCCTCTGTGGAATGTGCGAACTGCCACTGGATCAGCATTTTCCATAGTAACTGCTGCTTCTGGTGATGAACCCTTAATAAGCGTTACACATACTAAAATAAATAAATAAATAAATAAATAAATAAGGATGGAAAACTATCTGAAAGATACCAGTTCACAGGCTCCTATGTTTCTCATTTAAAGACCTATGCCATTTAAGTGAATGGGAGTAACATCTGAGAAAAGAAAGGAGAAAGAACTTTTGATCATTAAATGTTTGATGCTCCTCTCTCTTATTCCTTTCACTTACCATGTGAAGATAATTATCGGACTGACCAGACCGTAAGTCACTTAGATGTTTTGCTGTCTCTCTCTAATGATTTTGTGTTCCTTACCTGCCCCAGAATTCCAGCTGCAAGAACCAAATCTAGGATGACTTTTCCCAATGGCGCACCAATGGGGGTGTACAGAAGATGCTCAGGTACAGGTGCATAGGGGACATAGACATGGAAGCTGCCAGCGCACAGCTCAGGAGGAGCTGAGCAGACCTGCTGATGGCCCTAGGTGAGCAATCCTCATTGGTTTGGAGAAATGAGGAAGCTCTGTAATGTATTAGAATCATAGAATAACTGGTTGGAAGTGTCCGAGAGGATCATGTGGTCCAGCCTTTTCAGGCAAGCATGGCCTAGAATAGATGTCCCAGCATCCTGTCCAGCTGAATCTTAAAAAAAAAAACAAAAAAAGAAACCAAAAACCCAAACAACAAATCAGAAGAAAATGTGGTAAGATCTCAGTATAGAACATACTGGATGACTTGCTGTGGGTAAGGTTTGAGAGACTTTAGGGAGAGCTGGAGTGTCAGACAGGATGGAATTTGAGGTGGTTTGAGAGAGATGGGATGAAAAAGAGCTGTGGGGCTTTGGTTTAGAGAATCCTAAGCTTTAGAGCTAGCAGGACAGGAAGACTTACATGAGACTTAGAGAACCTCTGCACTGAGAAGTCTTCAAGGTTCTGGTGCAGCTATGGTGATAATTCAATTCAGGACAGATAAATTATGATTTGGTATGTGAAAGGCTCTGGCTCAGGATTAAAATGAGTTCTGAAAACATCCTCCTCCCTCTAACCATCTATAACCATGACCTTGGTATGAAGAGGTGTCCTGGGTTCAGCAGGATCACAAACATACACAGCAGATCACAAACACATACAGCTTCTCTTCAAACTAGCATAAAACTACTGTGCATGCCTTTACCTCCCATCCATGTTCTTTTTTTTTTTTTGCCCTTTTTTTTTTTTAAATAGGGAATATGATAGCTTTACCTCATACAGGACTCTGACTTTCACTCCCGCAAGACGCCTCAATTTCAAATGCTTCTGTGCCAAACTTTTAATTTATGATATATATTATTATATATATTTCTCTTCCCTTGATTCTATGATTCTAATATATTCAATGTAAACATGAAGCTGTATAGCCTCTTTTTATGCAGAGATGTATACTGAAATACATTCCTGTATGGCTCCTCACACTCTAATACATACTAATATGGAATAGATCAGTCATGACTTGCAGATGTCCATTTTTCTCCCCAACTATAAATATTATTACCTCAGCTGTAGAAACTTAGACTGAAAACATCTATAATGAAATGAGCCAAATCCCAGTTTTTTGCACTCTAAAACTACTTTAAGAAAATGTTATTCAGAACCATTCAGGCACTTTAGCATTTAAGTGATGTGCCTAAAAAATGGGTGAATTCATGCTAGAATTAAATAAGCATATTTTTCTGGTTGTCATAAAAATTAAGTATCATTAAGATTCTTGTAGTCTGAGTACATAGTCAAAGATCACATTTTTTTTCTTAAGTTAAACGTATTATTATGCTCCTATTTTGATGTGAACTTAGTCCGGTTATTCTCTATAATTGCATGCACACAAGTGGTTCCTAGGTCTCAATTAAATTTGGAGGCCAATCTTGAACAAAGGAGGACTTTCTTCAGACTTGGATACCTACAATTCATATTACAGAAGCTGATTTGTAAAACTTTATTACTACTCATTGTCATATTAATACAGTTCCTTCTCATTCAGACAGCCAATAAATGAATCCCTGTAAGACCTTAAAAGTACAACTTCTGCATATCACCCAGAAACACCAATGATAGTAAGTACATCACGCTTCAGAAGCTGTTCTGTTTTGCATTCCAACAGCTGCTGCCAGTGCTCCCTCATGCCTTTGTTATTACAATACTGAATTGAAATTTCTCTAATTAACTAATAACATTGTCATTTGGTTTATTACTGTCATTTGGAAACACTGCTCTGTTGAGTTTTGCACAATCAGGTGTGTATACACACAGTTAATGAGTTGCAAGCACTTTGTAAAGCTAGATTTCTACACTTCTACACCTGTTTCTCACTCTTGTAAGAAAATGCCAAAGCAATTATCAGAACTGTTTACGGAAGCTCACCACAATATTTAGCTAAATCACATACTTTATTACTTACTCTATACTTTAAAACCCCAATATAATATAACATCTCTCATCTGAAATTACTGCTCTGTATCTGGCATTTTAAAGGAAATATCTTGAATTCACAAAATTGTATTTCTAGAACTCTACAACAGGCGAATCATAAAGCATAACTGCTGGTTTTTAGATAGCATTTTCAGTAGCATACTGAAATATTGAAAGATCCTTTAAATAATTACTCTCCTTTCCTTGTTTTAACGTGCTATGAAGTCAAGTTCTTGATGCCGAGAATAACAAATATGGTGAGTGTAAACATAATACAATAGACTATTAAAAACATCATTACTGTACTTTTTCAAAATGTCTCAAATACTTAACTTGCTTTAGAAGTAATATTCAACACATTTTAAAATAACTCAATTACTGAAAAAGCAGTATCTGTTTTCACCTCAGACTTTGTCAGACTCACAAATAATTCCATTAGTTGACATAATATGCTTGAATATAAAGCCAGATACTGCCAGAAGCATTTACAATTACCAAAGATGTCAATAACAAAGTATTCACACTTCTTTAGTTACTTCAAAATACTCTTTAGGTCTTCTAAAGTGTGAAGTGCTATGATTACTGGGATGATTACAGTAAAATTATCATGAATAGAAAAACAAACCTTTCACAATTCCAAGAGGAATTAATTACGTTGCTAGGACAAGTTACTTGAATAGAGTTTATATATGCTAGCTAGGCAGATCACATACCTATGTGAAGAGGGCTCTGTCCCTGAAGCCCATTCAAATTAATGGAATTCTTTCTGCTGACTTAAATGGACTTTAGACCAGATGGCAAAACTGCTTTTATCTTCTGCATATATTGAATATGTAGCATGTACCTATCACATTGAGGAATACTACCAGAAGAGTAACTTTTTTTCAAGAATATACTTCAAAATATTTTTTAAAGTGCAAAGTGCACAAAGTTTCATTCATTAAACTGTTTTTTAGGTTCAAAAAATAAAAAAAAAATAGAATTGAATGTACTGACATACTCTTGAACAACATTATGACATCATAATTACAAGTATGTATTAACTATATGAGTTGTTTAGTGGAGGATTTTTACCCTTAAATTCTTGTATCACAGCTGCTTTATCAATATCATGCTTATTCATTTTTTTGCATGGCTCGCTGAAGAGCTCAGAGCAGCCTGACAGACAGCAACTACGGGAAAATATACATTCACTTCCTGCTTTGCTAGGTGCAGCAAATGAAAGGCACTTAGCAGATGAGAAGCAATTTAGAATCTAGGCATACATGATTATTTTGAAGAAATGCTTTATCATCTGAATCTTCTGAATTACGAGAAACTTCTATATTTCTTGACGATTTGTTAATAAGGAAGGGATTGCTTTTAACATACTTGAAAGAAAAACAGATGACCAATTTAACTGAGAAGGTAAATGATGGGGTGTCTGTTCTCACTTTCATTGTTAGAAAATACAATAGATAAAGAGTTCTGCTTCATATAATGTAATATTGTTATTTTACTCCCTTTCCTTCCTCTTGAAAAATGGCTTTGCAAGTATAACTTCTACAATACCTGAACATAATACTGTACATACACTGAGTGGAAACACAGCTTATAATACTTTATTAAATGAGCTAAAACATCACCAATATGATAAGCACATTAGGGGGCCTATAAGGATGCTGGGGAGGGACTTTTCATTAGGGACTGTAGTGACAGAACAAGGGGTAATGGGTTAACACTTAAAACAGGGGAAGTTTAGATTGGTTATAAGGAAGAAGTTCTTTACTGTAAGGGTGGTGAGGCACTGGAATGGGCTGTCCAAGAAAGTTGTGAATGCTCCATCCCTGGCAGTGTTCAAGGCCCGGTTGGACAAAGCCTTGGATGACATGGTTCAGTGTGAGGTGTCCCTGCTCATGGCAGGGGGGTTGGAACTAGATGATCATAAAGTTCTTTTCAACCCTAACTATTCGACGATTCTATGGTCATTAAGAAAATATTTTTGTGAATCTAAACTTTTATGTTCATGTATTTTGAGCAGTGGCTTCAGTTTCAAAACAGGCTGTTCTAGGGGAAAAAAAAGTAAGAGAAGCAGACTAAAAACATATTCAAGGATATCACAGAACTGAAATCAATTTTATGTTGAGGAACGTCTTTGTAGATATGCTGGTTATGTTGACTCTTTTCATTTACATGTTATAAATACTGTCCCTGCGTGAAAGGCTTCACTATGCATAAGGTATTTTTTTTATTTAGACAACTATTAGCTTGCAGTACTTTTGCTCCAAATAATTCTCCTTTAGCTCCCTTTAACAGATGTAGGTAGTATTTCTTGTCCTTGGGTGTTGATGTGACAGAGGAGTCCAGCAAGTGTAACTCTTTTTTGCTTTCTATATTATATTTTGAATTTAAATCTTTCTGTATTTCTCCCTTCTGTCTCAACCCATCATTCTTTCTTCTAAATAAACTGCTTTTTTCTCTCTCAGTACATACTCTCATGAAACAGTGCTTAATTCACAAAACCGCTGGCTCGTGCAGCAGAGATGGATCACAGAAACATAGAATGGTTTGGATTGAAAATGAGCTTAAAGATCTTCTAGTTCCAGCCCCCTGCCACAAGCTCAGACACTTTTCACTGGATCGAGCTGGTTGAAGCCCCATCCAACCTGGCAGGGTGAAGCTACCTTTTCTCCACATTCTACTATTTTTTCAGAGGGCTCCTTATTTGCTTATCTTATTCAGATAAGCAATATGTGTCCTACTCCCTGCCTCTGAAGTAGGTAGCTTGATGACAGCAGGCTCAGATTTGAAATACTAAGATTATGTATAAAATTCAGTCGGTTAATCTGGCACCTTTTCAGCTTCTATTACCCTACATTATTTACATTTCATATTATTACTGTGTCTATATTACTGTGTATATAAAGTATATATACTGTATATATACTACATAAAGTGTATATACTGTATATATAAAGTATAATATTACTGTGTCTAAAGATTCAGATATCTATCTACTCAGCATATGTTCTGGTATCTTTAAAATCTGTAGGAACTACAGATTTTTAAGTGGCCAGCAACTGTAAGCATATGACAAAAAATCTGTGACTTCACTAAGCACATTTCATAATAATGTTAAAAATCACCTCTTATCATCGAATTCAAAGTATATTGCTAATGGTGCGATTAATCTAAGCAAAGACAGATACCTGCAGTGTAGATGTGCATTATATGTACCAGTTCCAGAGCGACTTTTTTCAGTGGCATCTAATGTAATTTCAGTGGAGTAAGTTTGGAATATGCCACATTTTTTGCATTGCCTGTAAAAGGAGTGGGGACTAGTTATATTATAAATATAAACAGTAAAATTGAGAAATTCTAGATTAAGTTTTTTAATATATTTTTTCCTATTGCTGATGTAAAGCAAACTTTCTTCCCAACATTAAGACACCTGAAATTTAGTGCTTCCGTATGTTGGAAGTCTTGTAAAACACTTAGTGATGAAATGTGCTACTGTACACAAAGTAAGTCTATACAGAACTTGTCTGAACTTTAATTCCAACATATACCATCTTCCAATGCTTGTAATGTACATAATAAAATTAATTTAAAGGAAATGCAAGTTGACTATGATAAAATGATATTAAGCAACACACTGATACATTTAAATCTGGATAAATGTGGAGAAGCCCAAAAAGCAGCTTATGACAATAAAATAAATTAATTAATTCCAAATGGTATGCTACAGTAAGTTATATGATTCTGCCAGATGTTTCTCTTTACACAAATTTTATTATGCCACAAAGGGCAATTTGTCTTAATAAGAATATTTTTTGAGGATAATATTTGTTCTGGAAGGCCGTACTTCTCTAGCTTCACATTCTAATGAGAAAAATTTCCTTTGATTCATTGGTGTTGCCATTCTTTTGTTGACTCAGTCAAAACACCAATTAGCTGCACACTTGCTGCAAGATTAAGAAAGCAGGAAAATGCTGATTAGAGTCCCAATCCTGAAAACTTGTGAGCAGTATCATTAACTTAGTGGAGTTCTTCACATGAGCTGATTGCAGGATTAGGACCTTAAAAGGTGGAAAATTAATGTATAATTCCAAGCACAGGATCAGATTCTTTGCTTCTGAGTGTGAATATACTTCTCAAGTGCACTCGGTAGCTATCTTTTTATGAAGAAGTTTAACTACCTCTATTGTTTAGATTGTGTAATCTTTAGCTGTTTGCCTTTCTAGGGTATACTATTGTTGCAGTCCTTTTTCTTCAACATATATTCACTGCGTGTTTGTCTTTTAGGTGTTGCATATTTCTCAACTTGTGCTGCAAATTCAGAATCTGAACTATTTCTGATACGGAGCTGGGACAAAATTCAAACATATTCATACAAGTGCTCATTTATGTCCACCTGTATCTCCCTGCATCACTATAAACTCTTTCAGGCTGTTACAAAAAAGGCTACATTAGCCTAAATTATATCTGAAAAGCCAAAATTTAAAATAAGTTATTTTACTAAAGAAAATAAAATTATTTCCATTGTGCTTTAGCTTGCAGGGGGTTCCACACCTTCTAGTCATTTTAGCCAACATCAATTTTCTGATGAAAATATTCAGATGGTGTTAGGTCCAGAAAGAGTCAAACATTTAAGCAAGTAAAAGAGAGCCTAGTTTACATTTCAGTACACAGATCAAGGAGGGATCCCTGATCCCTCCAAATTTATATAGCACATGTATCAGGCATAAGCTCATAATTGCTCACTTCTTGAAATACTAGGGTGAATAAAACTGGTTTGTTGTTTAGAGCGTAACCTCTACAAATCAAGTTTAGTTATAAAATGATAAATTGAAAATACATTATTTTTCAGTGTGTAGCATAATTCATGTCAATTTTCACAACTTTTTTTCACAACTTGATTTCTAAAAATTTGTCTTCTGATGTTGATTGTAATGTTATAGCAAAATCATACAGTATCCTTTTCCGCATATCTAAATCACAGGAAAATCCTGCAGAGAACAAGAAACCGATATATCAACAGAAAGTAAAGTGCTACAGGAGAGATTCTTCAATTTTTCATTTTAAATTTCAGTAACATACATCAAATAAAATAATAATTTTGTACACAGTAGGTCTAAGGAACCACTTGGAATAAGTTAATGCAGTTTATCAGCTCCAGGAGAATCTTTAAAAGCAATTTTAAGTATGGAAACCAAGTGACATGTTCCTTTTCAGGTTACTTCATTGTGCTTTTTTAACAGCTAAAAATCAAACCGCAGCAGTTTAAAGAAAAAATATTTTAAGTATATTTAACACAAAGTCTGTTTATTTGAATTTCTGAGGCTCGCTGTCCATTTTGCTTTTTAAATTACTGTGAATGCATGTTATTTTAAGGTAATGACCCTAAGCCCACAAGAAAAATTCAGAAAGAACTCCAGATGCAGACAGCAATCAAGAAAAGTAAGAAGAAACAAGTGCCTGAAGTCTTTTCAGTGATTTGATACATATTTATAATAATATATGAAGCAAGTATATCATGTTGTACTTTGAAATGAGGTTAAGCCTGTAACACTGTTAGCTTCATCAGCAGGTGCACTGCTGGGCTGTGGGTTATCAGCGCACTTCCCACAGACAAAGAGAATCTGCTAAAGAGGAAACAACTACCGACTTTCTGATAGGCATAATTTCTACTTTTGCCTTCATATCTGAAGATGAAACGGAAAGAAAAACCCTATTAGACATATTGTAGGACGGACCCTTAAGTCACTGGCTAGTTACTGCGGTTTTCCTCAGTGGTCTCCCCGGTGCTTCATATGTTTGTCTGCCTTAACTAGAAAACTAGCAGTGTAGTCTTGTAAAACTTGGCAGTGTAAACATTTCTGGAAAACTCAGACAGATGCTTGAATTTCCTGGATATTACCATTCCTAGAAATATTCCACAATATTAGTGAAATCTGCAAAGAGATGTGCTTCAGCATTATTTTCTAGAAAACTGGTGTCCATTTCAAGAAAATTTTTTCAAAGTTAATGAAAATATTATAGAAAGAAATGTAGACTTAAGTGTTTTAAAGCACCAAACCACATGACATAACTGTAGAGAAGTTAATGTTGAAGGAAAGGCACAGTTCTTCTTATGTCAATTCCAGTAAAACTGTTCTTACACTTGGCTGTGTTTGAGATTTTATTTTGCTTATGGGTTTTGTTTTCATTTTTTCTTTCCAAAATAACCTCTCTCAGACCCATTGCATTGTTTATATCCCAGCACACTCTAACCCTAAGTATTATTAAATATGTAAAATTAAATTTAATTAAAAATAAACCCATTTGTCTTAGTCTATGTTACTCCTTACTAGATGAACAGGTTATTTATTACCGCTTATTAACATTATTAGTCTGACTGTCCTATTCCAACTGCACAGCCTGAGGGATAAAACCCATAAATACATGTACATAGACATGCAGAGGGAAAAAACAAATACTGCATATAAACAGTCCTAACATATATGTAGATATAAGTATATATACATACCTGAATGCAAAACTAACTTGTATTAAAAAGGACTGCTTCAAGCAGATACAGGGATATGTCTTCCGGTTATATCATTTCAGACTGCTTCAGGCACTGAAGACAATTACCGATAGCATGAACTGCCATCCAAGAGGGAAAAGGACTCCATGTATGTTACACCTATCCTCCCTTCGTTCGTTCCTTTTCTAATTATTGACAGCAATAACACTATGGAGATATGATTCATTGCTTGAAATATCATTCTACTTTGTATACATGTGGGGTTTTTTCCAAATAAGCTGCCTAACCTCTCTTTAATTTACTATTTGTTTCTAAGGGTATTCTTCTCGCCCTTAAGGATTTAATTTAGACTGACAGAACAGGATTTATGAGGATCACTCCCCTCCCTCCTCCTTCTCTTTTTGAAGACCAATGCCACCTTAGCTTTCTCTCTTAATCCTCTGGTGCCTTCATAGTTGGGTTTTTTTGACTAAGTTACAGTTGCAATGAACTGCGTTTAAATTCACAGGGTTCATTCATGTTTATACAATTTGCAAACTTCTTTTTGTATGACTTGTGTAAGTCCAACTGCCATTTACCCCTTCTGTTTCCTAAGACCCAGACCATAATGCAGGCTGTAAGAGAGAAAAACAGCGTAAGGAGTTTGCCTGACCAACCAAACACAGGTATCAAAGTCAGCAGCGATTCCTCACCAGCTGTCACTCCTTGCTGCAGTGTGCAAACCAGTGTAGCTGAAAAGGTGTGCACCAGCAGATAAAACTGCATGAGCATGATTTGAGAACCAAAAGTAAACCAAGGCCAGATTGCAGATCTTAGCCTCCTGATTCAGTACCTGCTTTTCGCCTGGGATCATACAACTGTGTTTCGCCTGGGACCTGGAGTAGGTTCCTGTGAGCCAACCTGCTTCTGTTTCCTCATGACATCCCTTTTTCTTCCCCACCCCACCCCTCCTGGCCAAGACTGATTTTTTTTTTTTTTAAAATCACTTAGGCACTTGGCTACATAGAGTCATTAATCATTCATTTAATCTACCTTCTCATTTATTAATAAGCTTACTTTCTCTCAAGTCCTTCATTTTCTCTTGATGTCCCTGTAAAAATTTTATTGACTTTAACTGCTCTGGTTGACACTAATCTGCTCTCAGGTTTTGCTATCCTTACCTTTTCTCTGAATTTTAAAGCACCCTGTGTCCATTCAAAGATACTCCAAGAACTGACTGGAGTAAGCAATTATCACTTGCCTTCTTTGTACACAGTCTCATACTTACAAATTATATGAAAGAGTAAAAGACTGCACATGCAGTAACTGCTTTATTGCTCAACACATTCAGCATCTACCCCCGTTATCCACTTGTTGGTCACCCAGCAAGGTACCTGCTGAAAGAGTTGCAGCCTGAGTGGCTGAAAGTAGCAGATACAGATGGCTGCAAGGCAACAAGGGATATGTGGAATTATAAGAACAATAAGATGGGCTGAGAAATGTGACACTGATCCAACTATGCATTCATTCTTCAAGCAAGCTATAAATAAATGAGCAGCATCTTTTAACAAATAAAATGTGAAATCATAGTGATTTTAAAAAACCTACAGGTACAATAAAGTATGTAAGTGATGAAAAGCAACATGAAATTAATGCAGATTTCAACTCTACAGGTTTAAATGTATGCAGATTCCAGGAATTAAGATGTAGTGTAAACAGTATTTGTTCTTTGAAGTGTATTCTTACATCTGTAATGTTTTGGCACAGAGCTCACTTCTTTATGCAAGACGGTATTTTTTTTCTTCCATTTTTAGGAGATACTTGCAAAAGCCTGCAAGACAGTAAAATCACTATTTTCTCTTTGGAAAAAAAACTTGCAGCATTAAACTGTAAGTGCAGTAAGGAGAAGCTGACCCTTGCTGTGTCCTGACAGTTGCGCCCACCTGATACAAAGAATTTATGTATACTGCCATATAAACCTTGACCAGAAAATGCCAAAAAAACAGCATGAAATTTCATGTGTGGAAATAGGCACGTAAAAGTTTCACATACAGCTTTAAAAATAACAGTTCTACTAAAACAGAATCCTCTCAGAAATAACAATTTCTATAAATATGACTACCATAACATCACTGTAGAAAACACGAGCTGTCTTCTAATTGACAGATAGAGCCCATAAAATTTGACGAGGGAAAATACTTTGTGCTGTTGCACAAAATCTTGGCTTTAAATTTGGGCTGCAAAGTTGGCTTCAGTGAATCCAGCATTTTGCTGTTAAACTCTCCTAAGAACCAACAAAGAGTAACACCAATCCTAATCCACATTAATATGTCAGGAGCAGATGATGCCATCCCATAGTCACAATGATCTTACAGTATGTATAGGTAGGAATCTTATATTACTAGTACATCTGTACAGCATAAATTAGCCATGTTCTTACACTTTTCCCTCATGAAACAAATGTTGATACTGTTTTTCCAGAGACACAAAGCATCATTCTTTCTCCCTCGAAAAGCAAGTCAGATAAAAACACATCAAAATAAAACTATTTTAATGGTCTGGGTCATTCAGCATTTGATTCAGGCTAGTTTACTCCCGTGACTCCAAGCTAATGCTCCTTCCATCCCTCCTTCCAGCCCCATTATGGCAAAGGCTTTGCCCTTACTGGAGTGCGTGCTCATTCTAGGCTGGCAGGACTAAGTACCACATCTTGAGGTTAATGAACTTACAAACCTATGTAGCTGCAGCCTTTACAGATGTGTGCCTCACACAAAGCCCACAACCATGACGGATACAAAAGAGTTTCAGAAGAATCTCAAAATCTTAACGGCATCTATCCAAGTGGCAAATGTATACATATAGGGAAATAAACACACTCATGGTCTGTAAATTATTACTTGTCAAGAAAGAAATCTTAGAATCATTGTGAGTCATTTGCCAAGTGTCAACTAGTTTCTTGGCAGTTGTCAAACATGGCATAGCAAGAATTACTGTGAAAGAGTAAAAGAAAAAAACAACCAAGACCATCTTTTACAGCATAAGTGATTACACACAATGATTACTGTACAAAGTACTAATCATCACATATCCCGAAGAAAACAGAAGGACTGGCAGAGGTAAAGAGGATGGCAATAATAAGCAAGCATGGACTATTTCCTCCACAGAACTCTTCAATCTGAAAAAGAGAAATGAGAGGAGGGTGGAAATGAAAAAAGATGTATAAAACCATGAGGAAGACAAACAGAGAATTAGTGTTCATAACTTCTAAAACAGATACGAGGGTATACATCCTCTTGAGGTGTCCTACAGAGCATAATTAAACCAACATTATCACATGATTTTCATACAGTCCATAATTATATCTCATTTTTACAGGATGCTGTGAAGACCGACAGTAAAAATAAGTTCCAAAGTAGTCAGACAACTCAGAGAGAATACATCCACTACTGAAAATCTCCGGATGCCACATTTGGCTCATTTGCCTGATGGTGTGAGGCTTCAGCATGGGAAGGACCTGCAAATAATTTTGTTTCTTCTTTTCTTTTCCTAAGCAGATAGGAACACAGATAAGGTACAAGGCTCAATGTAATTTGGACTCTGTAGAACAGCCTGGACAGTACTTATAACTTCGAGTATTTTTTGGAACTCATTCATATACATACTTTAATTTCAGTTCCAATACTAGCTTACTGGCATTTCATGGTTGATGACAAGTTGACAGCAAAAGAGGAATAATATTTTGTAGCACAAACACCCAAAACACTGCCAGCAACTGAAAACTGATTCTATTCGTCCTTGATATTTCTATAATGACAACTCCATAAAATTTTACCTCCAGCAATTCACGTACATATTAAAAATAAAACTTCAAAAAAGCTAAAAGCTTATTATTTTAATGCTCACAGTATATACCTCTTGTTAGTCAAAAGCAAATAGCCTACCACAGTCTAGATCAGTCAGGTACACTGCAGTCTAGCTTACAGTCCAGCTGTTTATTCCTGGTTTAAGAATCTTTTATTACATATATTTTTGCATTAACCATAAATATTCTGAATTTCCACAACTTTGCAGTTTCAGATGGTGATAGCTTTATCATTAGCTTACTCTTTACAAGTTCCTAACATCAACATTTTCAAAGATAGACTTCTTCCTAATGACACAGCCACAAACTGTTACTGGAAATTCTCACGGTAATCACAATGATGTGAACTTTCCTACTACCCCTGGGTACTAGATTGAAGTCTTTGCTTACTCAAGGAATTCCACGCTCAATAGAAAATCTAAAGAACAAAAGAACTAAAAGAAAACCCAGCCTGATGCAGTTCAAAAGATGCAAAGAAATGTTTAGGAATTCTGCAATATTACAAGAATGTCTTTGCTGATCTACATGAAGCATGACAGGTATAATCCAAGCTTCAACAGGAAAGATTAGTAAAAATCCTAGCACAAAGACACGCAAAACACCAAACTACGCTGCCAGTAAAACAGCACTTTTTAGTATGCATAAAACAACATTTCAAAAGAAGTAAATAACTCAATATTTCTAGGCAGAAACCTCTACTAGAAACCTCTATAGCATCTCATACTGTATTGCACAATTCATTAAGAATATTAGGTGTAGAATGGAATAACAATAATACTGTATATTTAATGAAATATAAGTAATGGACACTAGATTGAAATTCAGAAAAAGCCTGGCTTTGTTTAATCTGCCACAGATGACCTGTGGGACATAAAGGAAATAGATTTCTGTTTCTCTTTCCGATTTACTTACACTGTGAACTTCTTATGATTGAGACTTTTCTTTTTACATGTCTGCACAGCACCAAAAGCACAGCTGTCTCAGAGAAACAGGTACTTTGATATGATCCAATAGCTATTTTAGTGTAACGATCCCTTCTATTTATTTTACAGCACTGCCTAATATTACAGGTTCCAACATTCCTTTGCTTGCTTCCTCAGTTATCCTGACAGTTTTCTGGGTATCTATCATTTGATTCTCGCATATCCAAGGTCAGAAGTGTACTGAATCAAGAACACAGTTGCCTGTTTCCCTCTTACACTCCAAAGTAATCTTATGTCAAATCAAATGACATCCTCCTCCTGCTTAAATGCCTGAAAGAATATCTGCTATTCAGTCTTCACTACAACTATTACATGTCCTGCAAAATGATGCGAGTTAAGACATAATTTTGCTTAACGGCCAAGATTTTACACCATTTTCCTAGAAAGTAAGAGAACTGTAATCTGGATCTTGAACTTGAAAAAGCTTGAACCCAAATTCTCCATCACAGATGCCCTTGTCATGGTACATGGAAGGAGGGCATCTGCTCCTTTGAGACTTTCTGGTCAAAGAAGCCATAAAGACCTGGCCAACACATGATAAGGAAGACCATGGTACGAACAAACCTGGTCAGTAGCATGAACTAATAAAGATACGTGGACTGTGAGAATGTTCATTTTTTTAGTTGGGAGTACAAGGAAAGGGAAGGAGACAAAACATACAGAGACAAAAAACCTGGTCAATTAAAGTTTATGAACAATAACCAGAAACAAACTTGGTCAGTCACACTAATTGATGGGCTATCCAGAAACTGCAGGCAAATGGGGCTTTGAAACAGATAAGGATGGAAACCTCGGGGTCCTGCATTTTGGAGGGGGCTGGTGGGACTGTGCCAATTACTCCTGCACCATCTAAATCCTTCTGAAATAATTTCCCACTGGCTGAAGCAAAATGCACTGCTAGGAGCAAAATCAGATGATTCTTTGAAAACTGCCATAATGTTGAACACATGCACAACATGCTCTAGAATTCAAGCAGATGTTTTCAGTTCCAAGAATTAAGGAAACTTTGTATTAGCATCTTCCAGTGGCATTATTCACAAAACCTGATGCCCTTCAGCCTCACTGGGGCCTGAGGTCAGCAAGAAAGTGATATAAAAATAATATAGTTATTAATCACTGACAAGTAAACCTATGAGCTTACACCAAACTCCGAGAACAGAATTTGTATGGCTGCCTAACTCACATGTTTTTTTTACAGTGCAGCAAATTGAAAGTCTTTTGTCATTACAGACTTTTGAAGTGTACTTTTTGGAACTTAAAAAAATATACATTTCGTAATCACATGTTGCATACTGTAAAATAAAAATTCAGCATTACTAAACAAAGCAAGAATTAAATCATCAAAATCTTTCAAAAGTATTCATCTGAAAGTCTGCAAGGAAGTGAAATTATTTACATATATCTTCATAATATAAGCATGGCTTTTCTCTCTTACATTTGGCTTTAGGCAAGGTACAAGAAATCTTAAGTACTGGCACTCTAAACATGTTATTGTTACAGCTTTGTGAGCCAACCGACTATGAAGAGTGATAGCTGCCACAGATAACTGTGTATCAGTCTGAGTAACAAAAACCAAAATTACAGCCTCTTCTCATAATAAGACATTTTTCATCAGTTCTCTTGGTAATAAAATCTATTGTTTGCCTCTAGATGCACTTTCAATATTTGGAAAGCTGGGAAAGGGGGTGGAAAGCAAGAAGGGGTATGAGGAACACTTTTCCACGGTGCTCTTGTCTTGAGAAATGAAAAAGTTGCCACTTGCTAAAAGGATGGCCATGAATACTAACTACTGTTCACATTAGCCAAGTGACCAGTCCTGAAATGAAAGCAAAAAGCCTACCATGTATGGATTCATCCACTTTTAAAATGAAAAAATTTCTTTGACTTAATGATAGAAAATGGATATGGGAACTACTTTATATAAATCTTCTGTATGTTTCTAAAGAGTTACCAAATGTGTTCATGACATGATATAACCCCCTGCTTTCCTGGTCTGCATAACATTGTGAGTGCCTACTCATGCAGTGGCCTCTTTGCTCTGGAAGCTCTGTTGCCATGTAATTACAATCCGCTGCATTTGCTTATTTCTGACAGTTCTGCACTTTTCTACTGCCTAGAATTGCATTTCAATACATGTTTAGGTAGGCAGGCATCCAAACTCTACATAAGATACCTAAGATAACCCACAAAACCTTGTGTAATTTGCAGCAGGATGGGTAACAGCTATTACCTAAATTTTCCATAATACTTTTGATATCAGAAATGGGTTTCAACTCCTATGCAAAGAGAAGCAGAATGAATCTTTCTGGACCCTGAACAATCATATAGATTTTCAGGCAGACTAGACTGTATGCCTGAGGCCACAGTCTTCATTAACTCCATTTACCCCATTAACTTCATCGCATAACATTACATTATATAAGGAATATACAGCTTTGCACAGCAGACTTGATTAGCGCTACCCCCAGGGCTGAATAACCTAAACTTGAAGTGAGACAATGCCCAGTTTAGCACCTTTAATTAGACAAACTGTATTCTAAACTGGGGTTTGTTTGGGTTTTCTTTGTAACCTTTTTCTTCACTTTCACAAGGTTACTTTATTAATTAAAAATTCAAGCTGTGTGCTGTGTGGCCTTATAGGAGTTGAAAGGGTTCAGGTTTATTTTATCACCCAAGGAATGAAAATCAGCAGTGCAATAATTCAGCATTAACAGAAAAATAACAGTAGGCAAATACCAGGCCCTATTCTAGAACATTTAAAAAATATGCATACAAACTGTATAAAAAAGGGCACATAAAGACTTATTTCATTTTTATAAAAATATATAATACCTGTAAAAGTCCTTACTATGAAAGTCAGAGTGCACGCAATAGCTTCTCAAAGCCACAGATATGTGTAAGAGACTCTAACTCTTAGCTTCCCTGAGAGTGACACAGAAAGTATCAAAAGGCAAACAGCAAAAACCGAAATTGAAAATAAGGAAGCCAGGAAACATAAAAATATGAAGACTACAAATCTGGACAAAATAAGATACTGGCATTATTGCACTATCAATTTAAGTATCGAACATATCATTTTGTGAATAACTGACAAAATTATGAAAATTTATTTTGGACAACACAGTGTTTACAGCCAATTTTGCAACGACATGGTGTAAACCTCTTTATGTGATGAGTAATTTTACTTTTATAAGGCAACAGGTGATCTAATGTGGGATAAAATAAAGCCCAGTATGCAAGCAGACTGATCATACCTGACTTCTAGGGAAGTCAGATGACGCATAGTCAGAAAACATTTTGAGACTAGTTTGCCAGTACTTTTTCCATAAACCAAACACCCCAAAGGCACCAAAAAGCTCTGAATACCAACACCTGTGTTACTACAACAGTGTACTTTTTAAAATAGGCTAGCTCTTCAGTGAGACAGAACAGCAAGAAATAATTGGCAAGAAACTGCTGCTGCCGCAACAGTTCTTCAGGTCTGTCCTTTTCTCTTTTTTACCCTGGATGAATACCTGCTTCTTGCTTCCCACACTCTCTGTGTTCTTATTGCTTCCTAAAGATCCCCTTCTCAGCATGGCCTTCCCTACATCCTGGAAGACTTCCCAAGCTGGTATGCTCAGCTGCTCTCAAGGACAAAAGCAATTTGCAGTCACCTTCCAGGAGGTTCACACTTACCTGATACAAAGTAATCAGGTTTTTTACTATTATTATTTATTTTGTAATATAACTTTAGAAGACGTGTAAACAAACCTAACAAACCTGGGCTTATATGATCTCAAAAAAATTAGGGAAAGATCTTAGAAAATTTGATTTTTCTCAAAGTTTTGCAAAACATGTTTATAATGAAGGCAAGGAACTTCATAGCAAACTAATACTATCCCAAGATAATCACTTAAACTAATAAAATATAATGCCACATATTAAAGATTATTGTTTTTATTTAAACAAGATTTTAATTCATGCTTGAGATGGTCATATGCATAAATAATTTCTCCAAAGCCAGATAAGAAAGCAAAATCTAGTCCAATACATGTACTGCTTCTAACATCAAGACAATTCTGAAGATACAGCCAAATTTAAAATCACAAATGTACAGTGGCCCTGCAACACAGTTGAAGATAAAGTATTTGTGCAGCCAACAGAAGTTTTGGATATCACAAAAATGAAGCAGATTTAAAGTAATTTTAACTTTGTGTCCACAAAAAAAGGGCTGTGCCCATCTTTCAAATTTGTAATATTTTGCATCTTTGGGTTGAAATCTTCCTTGTTTCTTTTTTTTTTTTTGTTGTGGTTGGTTAGATTTGTTTTTTTTTTCTCAATCACAACTAATACAGGAATGAGGAGTGAAATAAAATGAGATCCCTAGGTTGGTTTTTTTCCCTTACTTTAGTCATTTGCTGTACGCAGAGCTTTCATTTTATCTGAATTTCATAAAACTCCCACCTCACAAAATACAGAAACCATGTGGAACAAAGAAGAAAAAGCATACGGGAAGGAAATGAGAACACTAATATTTGTGTGACATCCGGCGCTCCTAACTCTCTCTGGATTTTTTCTAAGTGGATCAAAGAACTTGCCAGATATTTTGTACAAGTTCATCTAACATCAAAGTCCTGTATGATGTCACTATTTTCCTGCAATAACCACTGAAAAATCTCACTGGTTTCAAAGTTTGTTTTTCCTACTCAAGAATGTATGAATGTCACTCAGGTAACAGTGACATTAAACAGCATATATTCCCTTAATTACTTGATTTTTAATTCATTTTAAAACTTTTATCTTCTACAAACCAAATCCTTGTAAATGTTTTCTTTCATATAGAACTTAAAAACCTCAATTTATGACATAAATGACAGAATAAGACCACCAACATGAATTAAAAAGTAACTCTTGGAAAATACTTGCCAAGTGAAGAGTAACCTTAGTTAAGCTTCCTTAACTTAACTTAATTAACTTCCTATTAAGAGTAACCTATAGATAAGCTTCCTAAATAAAGTAATTTTTCTAATGAACTGAATAAGCCAGGTTCTAAGACAAAGCTTTACTGACATTACTTCTCTTTAAATAGCTATCAGGTGAAGACAGAGTCCTTAATGTTTCTTAAGTTAATGAGCATGCAACAGCAGTCTCTTTAACACCAAGAAATACAAGAACATGTAAATACAGTAAACCTTTTCCCTGAGCTTCCAGGTGAGAGCAATTATCTTTGTCAGTAACTGACAGTAACTGATTTACTGTGATCTCAACAGTAATTATGCCTATAGGGAGTTACTGTTCTGATAAATTGCTATTTACCTTCTCATGTGAATTCTAAATAACATGAGCAGAGTTTTCTGAATAGCACTGTCTCTTTGTAACAACCTCACACGCTTATGTGAAAGTATGAAGAACAGACCACTTATGAGTGGCCCTTAATTTATTTAATTATTCAAAGCCATGGTGGTGACAGACTCTGAAAAACATGAACAGAGAAGCCACACTGGGATTGCAAGAGGTGATAATTTTTCTTTCTTCAAGATATATTCAGAAAAGGTAAGTTAACTTGAGGCAATTGCTGCAGTTATCCATATAGATGATAAAATGAGGCTGCAGCTGCCTCAACTGTGAGTTTTAGACTGCTTTAACGATTTCTTGCACTTTCAGATAAAATCTCAGTTGATTCCAGAGTGTAATGCTTGAATTTGAGGAAGCAAATCTGCTTGAGGAAAGATGCTCAAAAGCCAGTTATACTGTAATTGGCACTTCGACAATCTGCAGTAAATTTACCTCACCTTCAAAATGTCAGTCTTATTGAATAATGTGGATCCTTTGATCTTGTATTTAAAAAAAAACCAGAAATTACCAGGATTAACAACTTTTGCTGGCATCAAGAGTGTACCTTCAGAAATACACAATGAAACACTTCAGATTTGAGTCTGCACCTTGAATACCATGTTTAGTTTTGGGCCCTTTACTACAATGAAGACATTAAGGTGCTGGAACGAGTCCAAAAAAGATCAGCAAAGCTGGTGAAGGGTTCAGAGAACAAGTCTCATGAGGAGTGGCTGAGGGAATTGGGGTTGTTTAGTCTGGAGAAAAGGAGGCTCAGGGGGGATCTTATCAGTCTCTACAACTGCCTGAAAAGAGGACAGAGCAAGGTGGGTGTTGGTCTCTTCTCCCAAGTAACAAGTGATAGGACAAGAGGTAATGGCCTCAAGTTGTGGCAAGGGAGGTTTAGACTGGATATTAGGAAAAATTTCTTCCCTGAAAGGGTTGTCATGCATTGGAACAGGCTACCCATGGAAGTGGCTGAGTCACCATCCTTGGAGGTATTTAAAATACGTGTAGATGTGGCACTTACTGACATGGTTTAGTGGTGGACCTGGCAGTGCTAGGTTTATGGCTGGACGCAATGATCTTAAAGGTCTTTTCCAACCTAAATGATTTTATGACTCTAAATTCAGGAACCATTTTACAGTTAGGTTAGTTGTCAGCATTATCTCACCTATGTGAGGTATTGTATATCAGGGTATGCCAAAGGGTATATCAGCCTTAATATATAGGCATATAACCCTATAATCTCTGGTTGCTGCCAGCTAAGAAAACTGTGAAATGATACAAGGAATATTAAAAGAAATATGAAAAGCTACGAACCTCATGAGACTTTGTATCATAAATTCAGTCAAAGGTGCAATCTGATAGGTACACAGATTTAAAGAATGCTTAAAGAAACTTCAATGCCATTAGAAAAGATAAAACATCACTGGCGTCAGATAGAATATTTTTGATGTGGAAATGAAAGCAAGGAATTTGCAAATTTCTCTCCTGAAATTACCTGCTCCTAATTTGTTTGTTTGGGGTTTTTTTACATATTGCAAATTTCCATTTTGTATGTTTCTGGTAGATTTATTAATAAGGATGACTCAGAAGATCATTTATGAGCTGATTAAAAATTAAAATGTCCTAAGAAAAACCCATTTCCCATCAACCTAAATTCTAACTAGGCTTCTACCTCGGGTATTATATTACCAAGCAGGTAATGCTACCTGTAAGATGCAAAAATAAGTACTTGCTAGTGTACACTTGATTTTTTTAAAAAACCTAGATGTGCCACACTGCCATTGTAGCCAACATATCTCAAGTCTGGTTAAAGAAATACAGTGAGCTGAGTATCACTTAAACACTCAGTGGTTAAATTTCATGGCTGTTGCACACTGCCAATGTGCTGTTCATCTTTTTCCTCATCTCACTGTAACACAGAATCATTCCACAGATCACAGCAGAGTTGGGGATTTACGTTATATATGTTGAATAGAGAATACTTACTGTTTTTAACAGAGAAGATACTGAGTAGTTTAATTAAAAGTGTTTCATTTCAGTAAGCTATAATGACCATTATACCTCCAAGACACACACTTAAATGCCCTAATAAATGAAGCAATGCATTCTTCAAATTAAAGGGGTAAATAGCGCACAGGAAGAAATCTATCAGTAGTTAATGATGAGTCTGGCCTGCTTCAAAAGTATTTACAGAACTTTGACATCAGTGACAGCATCCGATCCAGATCCTGCTTAACTATTTGGAGTCTTCCAGATTGAAAAGTGAGTCGTTATGTTCACTGACATTTTCCTGCATGAAAGCTTTGATTGGCAAAGAAAATTCTGTCCATGGTACCAAACACCCTGCCAAAAAGAATAATTTTGTCAATAAAATGTGGGTTTGCAGAGCCTTGCTCCCAGAAACCTCATAGAAAGATAGGCTGCAGAATGACCTATCAAATGAACCTATCATGGATAGTGAGAAATAGTAAAAACAATTTTTATTGTAAATTTTGTCAATATCACCTTGCAAAGCAGTATACTCAACGGACACTTTAATTCACTATCTATAAGCAATCTATAAAATATATTAAATCATGGACTTCTATTAAGGATCTTACTAAGTAGTTTTGCTTACCGTGGCTGGAAAGAATGATACAACAGGCAGTACTACACCACCTGCAAATGAAATCTGGCAAACTATGTATTAACATGCCAGCCTCTGGCTTTATTTTATTCAGACAGTTCTGTCCTGAGGAACAAATAATGGATCTTTAATAAAATGTCCCAAGAGGATATGTCCAGTTCCTTAAAGCACTGAGTGATAACAGAAGCTGGCTGAGGAGTAAGAAACCTGCAGGTACGACACAGTGCCTGAAAGACCATTTCTGAAGCCACAGCTTCAGAAAGAGTACTATAGGGCCTTCTAAAATGTCACTGTCTCTATGCTTGCTACTGAATCCTATCGAGTATCTGCTGTATCTCCTATGTCTGCTGCATCTGAGTATCTTCATATACACTGGATAAGCGAAACTCGGTGGTTCTCATCTCTGCAGCAGCCATGTAATTATCTTTCAACCACAGCAGATCAAAGTTACTTGTTACAGATATTTGTAATGATGTTCTGCCAGATTCTGCCCTCTGATGATTTTCCAACTTTTTCCTTTTATCTTTGAGTATTTTCAAGTAAGGAGAGTGCAAGAAAAAGTATTTGATTACAGGAAATAGCAGTCTCCTAGCTTAAGTATCAGCAAGGAGAGTGACAGCCCTTGCAGCTCCACAATACGAGCTATGGTAACAACTTACACAGTGCTGTTGACTTATTTCTCCTCATTCTGACACCTCTGGATCTTGATGCTTAGTGTGGTGTGCTACATTTT
>WYDI02027521.1:0-16981 GCA_009867235.2 Psittacus erithacus | reverse complement strand
GCTTCATCCCTGGCGGTGTTCAAGGCCAGGCTGGACAGAGCCTTGGGTGACATGGTTTAGTGTGAGGTGTCCCTGCCTGTGGCAGGGGGGCTGGAACTTTAAGATCCTTTCCAAACCTAACTATTCTTTGATTTTATGATTATACTACAGACAGAACAGAGAGTTCTGCTTTTACTTAACCTACTAATATGCCTTTTGATTTACTTAAAGCCAGAGTTGCTCATGAGGGATTGAAGACATGTGAACTGGAAAATGAGCCTTTCAGTCATTCAGTCTTGGCTCTAAATGAGAAATTAGTCTGAAGGTTGTTCACTGAGAACATCTTTCTCATTCCCTTGAGTTCCATTTATAGGAACCAAGAATATTAGCGACTATTCAGAAACGGTCTAGATGATATTTAGCCAGAAATCAAACCACTCTGTGTTTCCAAACCATTCTATTTGTATGGGCGGAGGGGGGGCTGTGGGTGTGGTGTGGTGTTAAGTAGTGGTTTTGCATGAAACATACCTGGAGGGTAGGTTAGCAGAGTATTACCCCCTCTGTTATCACTGGTCTCTTGTTCTCATGTCCCACCATAAAAAAAAACAGTTCAGTGAAATGTCAGTTTTGCTTTGCCCCATGTACAAGATACAGAAGTCAGCTGTGTGAGAACATGGTGATGTATACCCTACATTATTTGAAATCTCCTTCCTCATGACACATCTAAAGACAAGTGGGAAGAGGATTTTCCTAGCACAAATGTGTAAAAGCATGCAGTCCCTGTTTAGGTAGCAGTTATGTCTAACCCAGAGCCTATAAATCCAGTAGCAATCAAAAATATAAAAGCACAGTTTAGTTTCTACCTCCTGGACAAGAATTGTGACCTGAGTTCTTAAACTAGATGACTTTGTTAGAGCTTTCCTCCAGCTTTCTGTGGCTAGCATGCCTTGTCTGGATTTACGTAATGTATTCTCCCTTGGCTGTGGGTATGTGGGACCAGCAGGGAAGGTCATTCAAGGCCTTCTGCACTTAGTAGTAGGACAGATCCTGGCTCCATAAGTTGCAGTACATCTCATGTAGGTATTTACTGATTTCTTCTATGTACTGTTGGTTTTCCATCTCAGCCTAGGGAATTAACCTTAGAAATCTAGCCTCAGTTGGAATAAGAAAGATATTTTGTAAACAAATTAGGACAACTCTGACCACAAATGATAGAACAGCTTGAGACATACAAAGCCTATCAATGTGTAGGAGACAGATGATGATAGAGTTTACCTCAAAGCTGAGAAATGTTCACTCCTGACCCCTAAAAATTATATTTCCGTGCAGAAATATGTCAGTATTGTCTTGAGAGCTTTACCAGTAATCAGCAGCAATACTTCCATGATGACCTCGCTTTGCCTAGTTAGCAGTTCCACTTCTATTCCAGAAGCACAGAAATTCACTCCTTGCTACTTCATGGTGCTGGCTTTTGATGGAATTCCTAGGCTCATTCTCTGACCTACACATGACAAAGTAATATATTCGGAGATAGGCATCTCTGCTGTCATAAGATCCATGGTGTTCTGCTTTTAAGCTCTTCTTCGTTTCACACTATTCTCAACAGAGCACTGCTTCAGTCAGATTCCTCTGTGTTAGCATAAAGATGTGACACTTCAAATCTGTGTTACAGCTCTATTGTTCAGTGCCAGACAGAAAGCACTGAAAAAAAAATGCCCTCTCTAGTGCCAGATCTGCAGAGAAAAGCTGGAGATAAGGAGCTGGCCTGCCAGTTCAAGAAGTTTTGACCGTTATAAACTATATCTTGGCTTTTCACATTCTGTCTCCTCTGAGTGACCCACTTGTTTCTTGGGCCATGTGGTATCGGGGGGTTGGCAGAAGCAAGGAAAGTGACTGTACACTCATGATTTGCTTGCAAGAGGGAATTACAATCACTGTGAAGAAAGAATAAGGTATTGTGCAGACATCGGAAAATAAAGTCAAGGTTGTTGGGGAGACTTAAATGTACCAATCATGGTCTGATTGCATCTCATAGAACAGATATTTCCTAGCTGCCCAATGCAATCTATAAGGAGGATAACAGCCAAACAGCCTAAAAGCCTAAGCCTTTTACCTATCAGCTATTTGCACTGTAAGACTCTTTGGGCATGGGGTGTTGCTAGGCAGTGAAAGGCCAACTTGGGGAGCCAATTAACTGTGATTTGGTCAGCCAGTTTTGTGGAGGTGAATCCAGGCAATAATTCTGCAGCTGACATAACTGCACTTCACAAAGACTCTTTCAGCACAAAGGAAGATGGTGCTGCATTTGAGGATTGACCTGAGGGCTCAGCCTTGCCTGTTGATACTGTCATGACAATCTGCATTGGCCAGGATGCCAGGTACATGGCTCAGACACCAGCAGATGAGAGCAAGGGTGTTAGGCCACCCTACATGTCTGGAAGGGGAGTCAGTTGTGTTACTTACAGATTTAGGTCTGAAAAGCACATCAAACCACTGCTTATAGCACCTTAGAAAGCTGAGCAGATTGTTTTCTACACAGTTATTTTAATGCAGTTTATTGAAGCCTCATATTTAATGAGATCTCTTTAGGTTTCAAGTCCGTAATAATCCAGGGCCCTTTACACAGACATCTTTCTAAATTTCCACCACAAAGAGTTTATTCACTGACAGTTTTAAGCTGACTAATAGGTGAGCCGTACTCTCTGGATGATTGTCTGTCTTGTAACCCAACACATAAATGAACCCCTCTATATGTATGTATGTATATATATATATCTATCAGATTGCTCTTGACAGAATGTTATTCTGAAGTTCTTCGGTAAATATCATTAGCACCAGCTGCTCACTACATTCACTACACTCTTGTCTTAAGAATTAGCATACTGTTAAATCAGTGTTGTAAATAATCACTTCAGAGCTTTGGGGACACTTTATTTGTTCTGTCACATATACCAGCTTGGCAATATTCATGCATAAGACAGGTGTTTATCCATAACAGTTTACATAGAGCTCCTGACTTTTGCAGTATTGAGAAACAAAATGCACTCATGAGAGAATAGTAAGCTTTGATATTTTCTTTCCCCTCACCTCCCTAAACCTTTCAAGGAAGATGGCTTCCAGTTATAAAATGCTCATTGAAGCCCTGGTTTTGAGGCAATTATGACCACTCCCAAACCAACTGAAAAGAAGTGCTAATCATAGACCCAGGATACACAAAAAGACAGTAAAGTCTTGTGCGAAAGCAACTGAGGAAAGAAACATTCTTAAGACAGCAAGGATACTCTGGTGTGATAGCAAAGTACTTCATGTGGTCTCTAGAAATTGAAGTATCTCGAAGGTGCTCAAAATCTTTGTTTTAAAAAAGAGTTTGAAAATGGAACAATGATGCTCTTTTCCCACATCCTTAGAAAACCTCTTGATCTTTAAGTAAATACATGAGGAGAACACGGACATCTCTTCTAGGAAAAAAGAATATATGAAACAATCTACACACATGCTGTTAGGTTTCCTTTTCTCCATTTAGATTGGATATTAGGAAAAATTTCTTCCCAGAGTTGGTAATCAGGTATTGGAACAGGCTTCCCAGGAAAGCAGTGGAATCACTGTCCATGGAAGTGTTCAATAACCATGTAGGTAAGTTCCTCCGTGATGAGGTGTCCTTAGCAGTCCTGGGGCAATGGTTAGACTTGATGATCTTAAAGGTCTTTTCCAACCTAGTTGTTTCTATTCTAAAGAAGGAAAAAAAAAATAAATAAAAAATCAGAACTTTCAGCCTTAAAACATTCAAAGGCAATCAAAGTTTTAAGTGTGGTGTCCTTGAGAAATGTCATTAACTTAAACACCCAGTAAGGATTATTGGCAAGTTTTCCCAAACAGCTCCTGATTCCAGTGCAGGATATTTGTAAACGAAGTCACCAGAATTCATTATCTTTTCTCAACTTGAAGAGCGCAAATGACAAGTTAATATGGTTATGTTTTGAGAAAGTCTTTGTCATCACCACTTAAAACTGTAGGATTGGATTCTGAGAATAAAAGGTGTCATTCAGTGACAACCACTGTATAAAATCTTGTCTACCCCATGCTACAAAATGAAATCCCTTGAATTTTCAAATGTATTAAAAGTGTACTTTGTGTATAGTCTTGGACTTACAGTGTTTTGGACTCAGAGTACTGTGTACAACACATCACTTTGTATGACCACTTTGAATTCATGACACATTTCTGAGTCTTTCCATTCAGAAAACTGGAATATCAAAAAAAAAAAACTTACTATGTAAAATGGTTTGGCAGTTAGAAATGGAAATAGACGAACTAACAACTGACAACATATAATGGCAATATTAGTAACACAATTTAATAAAAATTGCTCTAGGACTAAAGAACATCTACCATAGTATTTCTCATCAGTAAATTTTTGTCTAACAGCTGTAGAAATATAAACATAAATTGCATTTAGAAAAGGAAGACGTTCAGATCAATCCATGAATTCTATCTTCTTGAAAGAGCACTTTTTTGGAAAAATTAAAATAATGTGCCAATTTTCAGTGACTATACCAAACTACATAAATAAGTAGTTAGATTCATTCAGTAAAATCCTAACACTATTTAACTCAGTGTGAATTTTGACAGTAACATAAAACCAAGTATTTTTTCTCTGTTATTCAGAAAGATCCTTTCTGTTGCTTGCACGTCACAAGAATTCTTGAATGAGTAACATCAGGCTATTTTGACACTGACATGTCATATGAAAACAGAAAAAAAAAAAGAAACTGTAAAATTGAGAAAAAAAACCACCTCACTAGCACAAAAGCTTCTTAAACATTTAGTCAATATTAAAAAATGTGAAAACTTTGTGTTAGTGTTTCCTTATGTCCATTTAAAAGATTTCATTCAATTTAAGATTTCCTGTTCCACAGTGTCTGGCTCTCCAGAGTGTCAAATCCTCCCAAAATGTCTTAAAAAGTCATGGAAATATTCATCAGATCAAGCATGAAATCCTAGTTACTGTACAGGGAAAACCTAAAAAGATTCCATTTTCCATTACCAATGCTTCACAATTTTCTGTTTTTGTAAAGCTTTAGGGCTGCTTTTACCACACCATGAGATACTGATTTAGTAAGGTTGATTTAATTTCAACTGCCTAAAATATTTATCATAAAAGATTTTTGTGTTTTACCAAGCAAAGGAATTCACAAAGGGAGCTATAAGAATGCAAAGCTGTCATTTTTCTCTCTCCCATTTATGGGTGGCTTTGAATTAGGAGAGCTAATAGTTTTAAAGGACTTTGATCATAGCAAAATAGAGTTTAAAAAAAATGGGAGAAACACAACTTTGAACTTTCTGCAGAATGATGCCAGGCTCAAAGGGCAAATAGTGTCACTCTAAATACCAGACATCCTGTGTACTACTTCTACTCTTTCATGTCACTTTGCTGTAATTGGGTCTACACTGTCAAAAGAATTATTAATACCATCATCTAATGCCTTTGGCTTTATTTAACAATGAGTGTAACATACTGCAGTTTTAGGATAAATGAATACATATAAATACATTAAATGTAACTTTTAGAAGCTTGAAATAAACTGTCATTTTTGCCTGAAAAATACCTTTTTGACAGGGTAGATTTTTTCTCTCATTCAGTTTTTCCAGAATGATGCTAAATCTTGCATTTCATCAGCAGCTTTTCTTATTTTGGTTTAGCCCTAGTTTTAATTCACTTATCGAAGTGTTGCAGTCACTATTGTTTATAATATATACACCCATCTTCCATTAAAATAATTCTACATTGAAGTAGGTTGGTTCATTAACTTCACTCTCTGATAATTTAATAACAGCTGACTTTTTACTTTGAACTCACTAATAAAAAAAAAATTTATCCATTGATTGGGCAGAATTCGGTATCAGCTTCCTTCATTTTATAAACATCTCCTAAGTTATTAAAAAAAGTCTGTGACGCCTTCATAGCACCAGTCCTTCATATAGAATGGAATGGAACAGAATGGAACAGTTGGAAAGGACTTACAACAGTCATTTAGTATAACTGCCTGGTCTTGTCATGGTTTGATCCTTTATTTCTCCAATTTTGCTAATTTAACAGATGATTTAGATCCTTTTTTCTTCAAAAACTTTATTCAGGCTGGTCGTGTCATCCCGGTGCCATTCCAACAGCAATATGACAGTATTATTTGTCTCATGCAGATTTTGCTATAGTTTCCACTGTTGATATGACTCTTCAGTCCCTCTCTTCTGATGTCCATCTACCAGCAGGCCATTCTAACTCTTATCTTTACACTCCCAGCACATCACTTTTTCTGTCCCTGGACCTAGTCACCTACCCACTCTCATCATATTAACCTTTTTATGCATCTGATAACCACACCGGTGTGTTGCGGTTTTTTTATTTGTTTCTATTTCTCCTTTCACCTTTGAAAAATTCTTCATTCTTACACTACATTTTCCTGCTGTAAGCCTGATTCTTCATCTTTATTCTCCTGTTCTCACAGTCATGCCTCTCCATGCTCTTTCTCTTCATCCACTCAGGCATTTGTCTTTTTAGTCCTCCTGCTGAACAGATTATCATCTTTGCTGTCACCCTTCTCTGCTCATTTTCTCTGTTATATCTCCAAATTCCTCCATTGCCCTCACTATCATCCATGGCTACACCTCTTCTCCATCTAAGATCTTGTTCAAAAGTTGAGCCAACAATGCTGCACACATGTGAAATGGGATCGTATTGCCTTCACATCCAACATCATGTGGTTAAAACTCACAGAACCTGGGTTATTTGGCTGTTAGCTGAACACCATTTGAATTCAGTGATTTGGGGAACCAAAGCAGACCAAAACAAATCGGGGTGTCCAAGCATCTTCTACAGTGATACGTATAGCTGGGGCATTGTCACAGATCACTTGTGGAGTCACTGAAGGTGTAACATCATCCCCACGCAAAGCAGACAAACATATTTCCCTAGAATACAACAGAAGATAGTTCTAAAAGTAGGACAGATAAAATAAAAAGGTTAACTTTATTAAAAAAAAATAAATAAATGCTGTCTTAATAAATGTGGTACTTGGATTGCTTGTAAATATGCAGACAGTTTTTAGATTGCACAGTGCCTCATAGCAGCTCCATTTCATCTTTGGAAAAGTATCTCACACATTTTGTATCACTATCAATAACGAACAATATTTGGTAAAGTCAAAAAAGCTGGGAAACACTTTGGTATTGATAGTGTGAGTTAATGCATTATCCAAACACACATTCGCAGATTGTTAATCCCCTGATCTGTCTGCAGAATCAAAAAGCTGATTGGACTTCAAAGATCCTAAAAATTTTAGCTAATCATTTAACAGACTTCTTACAATTTTAATGAAAAACATATTTTAACACAATTACAGCTTCATTGCTTCACCCTCAGCATACTCTCTTATATGATAGCTATTATATCTAATTATTTCCTTTCTATTTGCTTTTAATTAAAAAAAAAAAGATATTGGGCCAATGTAATTGCTAGAATAAATCTATCTACAGAGGAGTAACACAGCTGAGCTTTTATGATGCATCTACTGGGGCACCACTGGCTGAAATTGGGAAAATTTGTACTTTGGAAGAAATCCAGAAATTTTAGTGGAAATAAGACCCACTCAAATACCTCTACATTTTCACCAAAAAGCTTCAGTGCAGCAGATCTAAACATCCACTTGAACCATTGAACCCTTGTGCACTGCTACTGGAAAGCAGCAGAGTAGACCATTTAGGATCTGAAAAATTAAGCGGACTTAGCTGTTATGACCCTATAGCAAAAATTCAAATCACAAGTAGTGGAATACAATTGGTATCCTCAAATGTGTCAGTTGTACAGTGTCTTGAGGGTATTGCTGGTCAGGGATTCCCTGTCAAACATGTTTTTACCTATGGTGCTTCTCAAACTTTCTGATATTTCCACTAGAATAAATAAGATGAAACAAATTTTTAACTAGTTGACAGTGAATCTGCACTAGCTTTTGGTGCTGCATTTCCTCAAGACATTGACATTCCCTCTGGCCCCTGGCTCAAAAAACACAACACAGTCTTACCTCTGATCTAGCAACAGCACACATCCTGCGATTCATGCAGCTGCAGATGTGCCAGCAGAGATACACTCTCCAGTGGTCACCTGGATTACAGCCTTCCGGAAACAAGGACAAAGACACAAATTAATGATGAAATTACCAGAAAAGAAACATTTTCGAAGAAACCTTAATAAGATGGCAGGGACAGTATTACGCACAAACCAACAGTGTGAACTATTCTGTTTCATGAATGTCTTAAGTGTGCTGTTTTGATAGAATATATCAAATAGGATGTTTCACTATTTCCTAATCTTCTTCCTTGCTGACATACTAGCATTTTCTATCAGAAAGCAAAATCTAGTTTTTGTTCTGCAGTACTCATCACTAAGTTTGCAAAGATGATTTTGTTTGCAGCACAAAAGTCTTAATGTTGATGACTTCCCTAACTTGAAGGGGCAAAGGACTTTAGTTTTGAGGTTTTTGCTTGTCTCCTTGACATTAATTTCACATTCCCAAACTCATTTTGTGATTATGCAGATGGAGAGGTATTAGCTGTTTTCACTCCCAAGAGCACTCACCTTTTTCATCTTGCTTATGTTGCCTTTCTAGTTTCAGCCTTACAGCCTCATGCCTTCCTTATAAAGTTTTCCCCACAACTTCGTGGAGTTTGTAAAGATTTGCAAAAGACCAGGCTCATTGTTATTTCAGAAGAAAATGCCCTTTTCTGTCCATTATGTGGTAAAATCTCTTTGTATTCTTCAGTGGTCTTTGCAATGTTATTTAATCAGTTCATTATCCAGAAAATAACATTGCTTCAGTCATCTTTCTCAAACACTCTAAGTGTGGCTCAACACCAGCAGGATGAAAAAGCTGCATGAATCTTTAATCTCTGTATTACAACTTATTTGTCACCCTTTTGTTCTTTCTTTTCTTTTGAGTTAAAACCATTGCTCTGTGTACTCTTAATCAAGCAGCAAACAAGTATGACATTCCCAGCATCAGTTTCACTTGAAAAATTTTCACTTCATATTGGCTTTTCTACTCAGCAATGAAATGGGTCACCTGGTCTTTAATAAAACTTGCCTGCAGCTCATCAGTCTGTTAAGTTTAAGAGTAATCAACACATATTTACTTCAAACAAGAGTGGAGGCTGCATTTTTAAAACTGCTCAGCAGCAGGAGTCCCCTCCTTGTTCTCATTGAAACCTATTGGCTCCTTCTGCTGATTTCAATGAGCTGAAAAAGCCATTTTAGAAATCCCAGTCTCTATGATTTACTTCTGAGGTTAAAAGCATCTTCATACACTGACCTGGGTGACTTCAATATCCAGAACTCTGAAGCTTATAGTCATTTCTTTTCCATACAGAAGTAGTGTTGTTATCTTCTGAAAAAAGCTTTCAGATTATTTCCCAAATTTCTCCATAAACTGCAGAATCCAGTGAAATGTGAAAGTATGAACACTTCTGCTCTCCATTTAACCAATATTTTGAGCAGTCTTCAGTTTCGATACCTCAACAATTGCTGTTTCAATGCTTGCTACCACAAAAAGTAAAATCTCTGCCAAAAGAAGTCAAAGCATTTTGATAACTCTTGTCATCAGATATGGCTCAAAACTTCCAATCTGCCATAGCATTGCCTTTAAGATTAATATTATGTAAGAATCAAAAGATATGGGAAACAGGGATTTTTGACATATTTAAAACATTTCACAGTTTTATATTTTTCTCTTAAAATCATGTCCTTCCTTTTACCTCAAGGTAGGCATACTTGTACTGGCCAACCGCCAGAAACTGAAATCAGTTAGACCCATTAAGGAGTCCTGAGAGTAGCTTAAAGACCAAGACATGTCTTTCTTTGTACCTGTCTTTTGGTGCAAGAGCCATTTGAATGGACATATCAAAGATTTTGTCTCACAAACTGAAAAACTGTTTGGTTAAAAAAAAATAAAATCTGAGATCTTTATCTTGGAGCAAAACTCCAGCATCTGAAATTTTAGAGCATAAAAATTGTATGAAAAGAGTAAGTTGGGGTACGGTATCACACAATCTCCAGAACCTCTTTAACCTGCTATGTCACTGTCTTTCTGCCATTCTTCTTTCTCTCAAGTTAAAAACTATTAGGAGTTGCAGCCTGTGAATTTTCATAGTTCAGTTCTTCACCCAACCCCCTCCCTTCCCCCAACTCTCCCTCCCCAAGAGAAGTAACTGTTTCTAAATGCAGAACCCAGTTCTTAACTTCATTCACAGCCGTAAATATCACAGGCGTGATACTCTCCTAAAGGGAGATACAATGAGACTTCATTACTGCTATCTCCAAGGCTTTTTCCAGGGACCAACAGCATTCAGTTCCAGCTCAGGTTTTCCTATATGGCTGCCAGTAAACATTGTTAAGGAATTACACTGAATTCCTTGGGGTTACCTGTGGAAAAATGCAATCTGGTCCATTGCTGCTGGCTCCTTCGTTAGTTGCCATCAATCTTAATGATTAGAGCTGCCCTCATTTTCCTGCTAATAAAACCTTGGCAATGCTGCCACTTCTAAGGCTTTCCTGACAGCATTCATTAGCAGGTAATTTGCTGGTTGCTCTAAAGGACCATGTTGTGTTCTGTGGTTTAAAGATCTCTAACATACACCTGTTGTGGTTAATTGAATTCTACTAATCCTTGCTGTAGTTACTTTCGTTAAAGGATGCTTGTAGTCTTTTAAAGAAACAATTAAAACACACCCTTTTGCAACTGCAGATTAATGAAATCAGCCAGCTTTTTATCTGGCTATGCCCAATCTCAGTGTTGGGAGCTGTATACAGCAAAAGTCTTTCTTCTGCTGTGAAGTTTCCAGCAGGTTGGGGTTTTTTTTACTTTATTTT
Organism: Psittacus erithacus; assembly: GCA_009867235.2. Taxonomy (NCBI): domain Eukaryota; kingdom Metazoa; phylum Chordata; class Aves; order Psittaciformes; family Psittacidae; genus Psittacus; species Psittacus erithacus. The sequence continues at coordinate 6,087 of WYDI02027521.1, read as the reverse complement.
TACTGCAACTGTTCATTATTTAAGATTGAGTTTCAGAATTACAGCATTACAGCTTCTCAGTCTGAGCATTGAATGTTCATAGCCTTTATGTGCCGTGCAAACTGTATTCTAAGCAATGCTTTATAGCATTTTTATTTAAGAACCATCATTATCTTTGGAAAAAAAAGAGAATCAGAAAATTTTAGCAGTGCCTTTGGTTGATGTCCATTCATGGTACAAATTAGGCTAAACTTTGAGTATTAGTATTTTTGTTACATTAACAGAAATCTGTGTCTTGGATTTCTTGCAGTCATTCCACAATACCACATGGATTCATTGTGGTTCACTGCATACAGGGTGAGGAATTTTTATCTGATGCAGCTGAATTAGCCAGGCAAATCTACTCTTGCAAATACAAATGCAGTGCTAGGTATGTGAGAAGCAAGCCTTTTCTGATTTTTGAAACCATTAAAGTGGGCCTGCCACAGCAATATATTTCAATTTATTTTTATAAAGCTATAAAAGTACCAATGCCTGATGCAGCTGAAGCTTCCCCATTGCCTCCAGAGCAGAGGATTTCAGCCTCAAGGGACTAAATTTGGTTTGAGTGCCCAAGTGAGTTTAAAAGTAACTATTACTGTGAGAAATTTTTAAAATCTGCCTTCCAATCCCCCCTACCCCTTTATGTAATAGTGCCCCTTCTCCATGGTCATAAGTTTTGTGTGAATGATGCAAGCAGTGCAAAAAAAGAATCAGTGAAACTTCTGAGCTGCTCTCCAGTGCGATGATGGTCCAGTCAGAGCTATTCCCAAGCTAGTCTTTACAAAATCTGCACTTGTCAACCAAACCGGGAGAGAAATGCTCAGGATTATGTAAGGAAGTTACAGAAGTTGATATGGAAAGCTGTACTTTGGCATGGATTCTGCTAGAAAGGTCTGGAGGTGAAAGCGCCTTTTGGCCAATTTGGGGTTTTACACTGGTGTTGCTTTAAGCATTGGTGACAGCTGTGTCCAGCTGCATGGGAGGGTTAGACCACTCTGCTGTCAGCTCCAGTATGAGACTACAAGGTGCGAATGATTTAGGCAGAGAAATTCAAAAGTCTTCTTGCACTCCAGTCTCTTTGTCTTTGCATGTCAGGACCTGCACATATTTGCACGCAGCAAGTGTTCCCACTCATCGCTCCTACCTGCTGGGTGGCTCAGGTGAACGGGTTGAGCCTCTCACTCCCAGCAAAGAGCCAGGCACAGTTCTTGCCCTGACATGGAAATCCTGGCCACTGCTTCCCACGGCTCTGGTGATTAACAGTTTGTATAAAGTTATGGTTTCCTTTAGTGCCACGTATTTTAGTGGTCCCACATTTCCCAGTTTCTGACATTTCCTATCTCCCAAATTTGCTTTCAGGCTTAGAACGGGAATTAATTGCAATCCTCCTTTTGGGAGGGCAACAGTGCTTGTAAGATGCATTCAAATTCTACCCAAAAACTGCCTCCAACAGCCTTAAAAGAACAAAGTAAGGAAGCTGTGCTCTCAGAAACTCCACAACCTATTCAGATACTCCTGCAAACAAACAGCAAGGCAGATTATGCTGCCAGAACTGAGAACTGTACCATTCTATCACAGCTGAAGATCTTCAGCCTGGTGCTAGGGAAAAACGTAGAACCTCAGGAAAAGTGGAGAAGAAAAAAAGTCAGAAGCGAAAAAAACTTCAGGGGGAAAAATTTGGCTGCAATGGAATAAAAATTGGAAATAGGTAAAAATAAAATCCTGGCTTTGACAAGGAATTTTGAGCAAAGGAAATCATCGCTCTGACATGCCACCTTCACTGTTGCCTGCTGTCAGAACGTCAAAATTCAAAAAATTATTTCCCTTCATAAGGAGAAAGAGAAATTACATTTTGGGTTTGTTTCTGTCGATAACTCAAAATCATAGTCTTGTCAGACAAGGAGCTGCTTTTTTGCTTCCTTTCTTTTTCTTCACTCCTTTCTCTTACCTACAAGATTTAACTGCAAATGCTTTTGTGAAGGAATGTTGGAGCACATATATTGAGCAGTCCATTTTGAGTCCTAGGAAGACAATAATAAATTCAGTACTCAAAGAGGTGAGTGAAATATCAATTTCTGTTACAAAGAGTACCAGAAATTCAGGAACAGCTGCTTCTGAAAAGGTCTGGTGATACCATGAAGCAAAGATTTGTCAGATTCCACACAAAAAATTGGACAGTTGTGTTGAGTGACTTGTGAAAGATTCAGGGTAATAATGTAATCCTTTACAGATTTGTCCCTGAAGAACTCTATTTCCTAATGACTGCCTTTTGTTGTTCTTGTTGTTTTCAGTTTACGATGACATTCAGAAGATGTCGTTTCCCCTTTTTAGCTTTTAATGCTGAGGCTTTCGCCTTATCTTCCATGTTCTCAATTTTCCAGTCTTTTTTCCCCCTTCTTTTATGGTGTGTCAGTAGTGTGACTCTTCTTTGCAGTTTCCCACTTACCACAGTGAAAGAAAAAAACCCAGCCTCAGACCTGGAGTGGTCACTCCTGGTTAAAGAAGCCAGGTTTTCCCTCCCTGTTTGGGGCAGCAGGCTGGTTCACACCACTGGGGTGACAGAAAGCAGCAGCAATGTGACTTCACTGCTCCTGGGCCAGGGGAGAGGCAGGTCTTTCTGCTTCTTAAACTATGTATTCCCACCGTGGAAGAAATCAAACAGGCATAGGTATGCTTTATCAGCATTTCTCCAGATGTTAAGAGTCCATCAACTTGTATTTTCCCTCTGAATACCAGGCAAGTAGATTGCACTCCAGGAATAATTTTTGTGTCTCTTTTACCTCTAGACTGTCACTCTATGCATTTCTACCTCCACACTCAGAATTTCACACTTACATGTGACAAAGCCTTTCTCTAGGAATGACGAAATTGCCTTATCTCTGTGGCAACTTGCCTTATGGGTTTGCTAATTAGCTGGTGCCTGGGATTATAGAGAACTGGCATGTATTATATTTCTTTCCTAGAAAAGCTAGTATCTCCCAAGCCATCCTTTTGCCAAAAAAAGGCTGCAAACTCTTCAACTTTATCCATGATGCAGTCTTTCCAGTATGTTCATCTGCACACAACAGAAGTAATTCTAAGCCACAGCACTGGTAAACTTTTCTTGCCTGGAAATCAAGGAAAAATCCCATGCTTTATTTTGTAATGTGGCTCACTGGGTTCTCTGCAGGGGCCCAACCCAGACCTAGTTACCAGTTACCTACACCCTGTAGATGTATTTTCTATATTAAATACCATGACCCTTCTATGAAATAACCTCCAACAGAGAAAACAATGACCTTCAGACCATCATTAAACAGTGTGTGGCTAAATGCTGCTTTTTCTTCTATAGCTCAGAGGCAGCTATCTGGTGGACAAAGCAGCAGCAGCTGCATGAAAAGATGCCAGAACTGTTTGCTTTCATTCCAGCCACTCCTAAAGGACAGCTTTAATAGGTGAATGGAGCAGTGAGCTTGAACACAAGTCTGGTTTTGTCTTTTATTTAAAATTAATGCATTTAGTGATATGCCAGGACCATTCATAAAAGTTTTTTTTTTTTTGTTAAAAAAAAACCAAACCAAACCTACAAAGACACAGGAACCTGAAAACATGCCTAATGTTTATCTTTGTCTGAGCTGTCTTGATGTCCTTTCTTCTGCCGCAGTTTTTCACAAGCTCTTGGATTTGTCTTTTCTTGACTAGGTAATAAATCTCAGACACACATTTGAGTCAGATCTGGAAATGCTGTGGGAGTTCCAAATAGTGTGAAAACACCTGCTTGGATCCTGAAAATAGTCTGAAAAACACCTGTCTGTGAGCATCAGACATTGTAAAATCCATTATTTCAGAGCACTTCCACATCAATTAGAAAGTCCTTTCAAATGTGTTAGATGAAGTTGTGACTTACAGGATTTTCTATCAAAAAGTATTTTTTAAAATATATACTGGTATTTTTTGTCCTTCCATTTCTGGTCAGTATCTGCATCCTTTCCACCTTCACATAAATTGTGGTAATATTTCGTTCAGCTTTTCTATCAGAGGTCATATTTGCAGTATTTTCAATATACTTCATTTTCTCTCAGAGTAAGATATACTGCTTAGTAATGAGCATCCTGCCTGTTACCTTCTTTCTTCTGAGAGGAGTGTATATTTTTCCTTATGAGAGGACTGCATATTTTTCCTTTTGACTTTGAGGAAGATATTGAGTGCCTCATACTGGTTGTATGGTTTTACTTGGCAGCTGTTCAACTCAAATGACAAAACAAACATGCACACATACACATACATTATTTTAAATAAATTCTTTTAACCATCTTATACCATCACTGCCTTCTATGTTTAAAAAAAATAAAAAATTATAGAATATACTATTTGCATTGACTTCACTAGAAAGCAGCATTTTATAACAGAATCACAATGCTAGTAGGAAAGCTGCAACTTAACCCATGTGATCCCATGAATTCCTCTGTCAGCCATACAATCTTATAGAAGAAAAAGCTAAGATGGCACTTTAAGGAGGCCAAGAATCTTTGATCCTGATCTTGGAGGATCTAAAGATTAACAGAGATGAGTAAGCACCACAGCAGCCATCTTGCCATTGCCCTTCGTGAAAGAATGTGAAACATCTTCTGTGCACAGGGTAGATGCGAAAACAAAAAAAAGCTGGTGAGGACATGACTCTAAAAAAAAGTTAGAAGATTCTGAAAGTCTTAAGAATAGTAGTAACAGAGCTGGACTTGTCCTAGACATCCCAAAGGTAAAAGAAAGGAAAGATGATTGGTCACCTTTACAGAGGGAGGGAAAGAGGAAACCTCCTTGCTATCTGAGCTAACAAAATGTGGAGGTTCCTGTAAGAAGAACTTGATTGTTTTATAGAGTAGTTAAGAATCCTGAGTGAAGTATCCCGTTTAAAGACCATTTAGAAGAAAAATGACAATGAGAAAGAGGCCAGAGTCCTGAGCTAGATTTACAATAAGAAAGAGTGTGGGACAGAACCAGGCCAGGAAGCAGGTCCTGAAACCGAGAAAGCAATGCTGCTTCTAGGTTACCTCAGACTCACATGAAAAGTTGGGTGTGAAAAAAAGACCTCAGCAGAAAGAAGGAGTAGGAGATCACCAGAGGCATTGTGGAGGATTACACTGTTGAGAAGGAATATGCTCCATCTTTGGACAGAAGTGTCACAATTTCATAAAAATATTTTGCAGAAGCCTGCCGAGCAAAATTGTACACAGTTATGAAGGAGCAAAGTAGATCCTTCACAAAAAACAGTCATCGACAATGGTAACTGACCAGAATAGCTATGATTTTTGAAAGTTTTATCACCTGAAACCTGAGTAGTATATTTTCCTTCGGAAACTAGATGCTGGGGCACCAGTTCATGCGTGTCTGTTGCAGTCACTAACCTAAGGAAACTTTGATTGAATTCAAACAGGCCAACCACATGTCTCATGATAGGCAAAGTATTTCTTCTTTGGGTGCACTTAGGTTTAAGGGTCAAACATAATCTTGAAAATATGAAATTTATGTCTACTTCAGGAGATATGATGTCTGTTCGAGGACTGAACATACATCAGATACAAGGTCTCCTTAAGGGATGGCTTACCGCAAGAGAATGGGAGACCATGAAGACCAATTTTCTGATGACTCCAGGGACTTTGAAAAGCTGTCAAGTGTACACAAAATAATTTTGATAGAATCCAACATGTTTATTACTTGCAACTAGAATTATTTCTGTGGTGGTCAGAAAAAAACTTAGATGAAGAATTAGAAAAACGGGATAAATTTGAGACCTAAGAAAACCAATAAAATTGAAGACCCTGCAGGATGGCTGCACACAAAGAGTTGTGGTCAACGGTTCAGTGTCCAGTTGGAGACCAGTAATGAGTGGTGTCCCTCAGGGGTCAGTGTTGGGACTGATCTTGTTCAACATCTTTGTCGGTGACATGGACAGTGGGATTGAGTGCACCCTCAGCAAGTTTGCCAGTGACACCAAGCTGTGCAGTTCGGTTGGTATGCTGGAGGGAAGGAATGCCATCCAGAGGGACCTTGACATGCTTGTGAGGTGGGCTGATGCCAAGTGCAAGGTCC
>WYDI02027519.1:12862-24002 GCA_009867235.2 Psittacus erithacus | reverse complement strand
CGGGACCCAGAGCAGGCAGGGCAGGGGCAGGCAGGGCCTGGAGCAGGAAGTGTTGGAGCAGACAGGGCCCAGAGCAGGCAGTACTGGAGCAGGCAGTGCCCGGAGCAGGAAGTGATGGAGCAGACAGGGCCCAGAGCAGGCAGTGCCCGGAGCAGGCAGTGCCCGGAGCAGGCAGTGCCCAGGGCAGGCAGTCCCCAGAGCCACAGCAGGCAGTGATGGAGCAGGCAGTGATGGAGCAGGCAGTGCCCTCAGGCGAAGGCATCTTGCCCCCAAGCTGAGAGGGGCTGCCTGGCAGAGGGAGCGGGCTGTGCTTGCACGGTGCACTCTGCTATCTCTGTGGTAGCTGCTTTTTCTTGCAGCACTTCACAACTCATCACTCCTGAGTTAATTAGAGAACCAGATTCCTCTGTCTCACACATCATAAAAGTGCGTGTTTAAAGCCGGGTGATAAATGGGAGAATTGGTCTGGGTCACGGTGAGGCTCTGATCTCAGCTCAGCTCCGAATGCTTCCTTGTTCTTCTGGACCATGCTCAGACCAGGTGGAAGCAATGTTCAAATCACTTTCTTGCCAGCCTGCTTGACAGACTCCCAAGTATTTTACAGCACTCTCCCAGCCATGGCTTGTTCTCTAACACCCTCCTACAGCCTGCCTGTCCCCGCTTAACACTCCTAGCTCCCACCTTCTCCAGGCACTAAGTTTCCATCTCCCAAAGGAAATTTGGGACCTTGCCTGATGTCAGCTCTAGTAGTGGTGAGGAGGTCTGTCCCTGGTTTTGGTCTTCAGATGGTTTCAGGCTCTTCCAGATGGCTGTGGACCGTGCAGCCTGCCCTCCCCTGGGGCACGTGAGGTGTAGGGCAAGTCCCTGAGCTGTGGCTTTGACCATATCCTGGGGGAATGCGGGAGCATGGGGCAGTGACCGCTTGGAAATGGTGAGTCCAGCAGCTCTTGTACGAGTCACTGCATATACTCAGAGATCTCCTCTTTCCTCCCCTCTGCCTGGAGGACGTTTCTTTCCCATCCTAATGTGCAAGGCAGAATAACGTGCCAGATGTTTTATGTTAAAAGCTCCTTTTTTCTTCTTTTCACTTTCTTTAAAAAGTCTCAGACAGGGAGGTGAGGACCCTATCTGCTCTGGTGAGGACCACCTAATCTGATCAGGTCCCTTTTGGCACAGGGTGTATCCAGGCTGCCATCAAGCCCAAATTTGAACATGAGATGGAGTGCAGCCCTTGGCAAGGCACCACAGAGTTGTGCATGACTAATGAGCAGGAGAGCTATGGAGCTGCAGAAGGAGACCCTGCAGCATTCTGAAAGCCAATGTGCTGCTCCAAGAAGCCCAGACTTGTGGATATTCACCAGTTTTATGCTGGGCTGAACAGCAGGGCTACCTTGGCAAGCGTCCACCACAGGCCACATAGCCCCTGTGTCCTCTGAGCAATCACTGAGGGATGAGGAGGTAGGAATCGCCTGCTGGTCAGGAACTTGGTCTTGAAGGATGGAGATAGCACCAAGAAGATCATGTTCAGTAGCTGAAGAGAGGAAAAGTTACTGAATCACAGGCTGGTTGTGGTTGCAGGGACCTCTATAGGTCATAGCTTCTTCCTAGTAAGGGTGCTGAGGTGCTGACACAGGGTGCCCAGAGAAGCTGTGGCTGCCCCATCCCTGGCAGTGTTCAGGCTGGACACAGAGCAAGCTGCTCTAGTGGAAGGTGTCCCTGCCAATGGCAGGGGGTTGGGACTGGATGAGCTTTAAGGTCCTTTCCAACACAAAACACTCTGTGAGTCTATGAAGAGCCCCAATAAGGAGCATGTCCTGTTCTCCTTCCCCATCAGATTTGCCCGTGTGCCATTCTCCAGGCCTTATTTGGGAACAAAGATGATCTTTAAGTTCCCTTCAAACCCAAACCATTCTATGATTCTTGTCCAAGCTCCTGCTTAAGTAAGGTCGCCTAGAGGAATTTGCCCACAGACCCTGTCCATTGTTCTGTGTCCATGACTTGGAAAATGTCCAGGTTCCAGTGCTAAGATGGATAGTGGAGAGGAGCTGTAGCATGGGATACTTCAGAAAGGCCAGGACAACATCCTCTGGCACCAAGACTTCCCTTTGATGTAGCATGAGGACCATGATCGGTGTCTACAAGAATGTCCCTAGTACTGGTCTGCTGGGGAGGACTGTGGGCAAGGGGTTTTATCCCTTGCCCTCCTCCAGCAACAGGGTCAGTGACAGCATCAGTCCTGCTGGGACTAAGCCAGGCAGAGCCCCAGCACATTCCTGATGTCATTGCAAACACTTTTGATGCGGATTTCCGAATCCCCAGGGCCAGTGGTGTCCTCAGACTCAGCACAGCAGAGGAGGCTTGGGGAGAGCTGTACGCTATAACCCTGCCCTTTTGGACACCTGGCATGCTTTCTGGCTCCAGGACAGCCCTGGCTTGCTCTGTCTCCCCAGCATCCCTGGGAGCTGGCTGCAGGGAAGGCAAGGATGCTGAGCTGTGAGCAGTGAGCCCCGTGGCTTTTTTGCTGTGCTCAGAGCCTTGCCCTGCATTCCTGTTTCCCTGTGCTATGTTTAGACAACTTTGCAGGACACACTTGCTCCCTCTCCAAAAACATCTTTTTTCAGCACAACTCTGAAGCCTGACAAGAGAGGAGCAGCCAGGAGCCAAAGCAAAGTCCTGGGCTCTGTGTGCCTGGGTCAGGCAGACAGCATAAGCAATGCTGGTGTTGGGCTTCCCTGGGCTTAGCAGGGTTGGCTTGATCCTCTCCCAGTGGATTTGGGTGGATAATCACCACCTCGCACATGGCATTTCCAGGGCTCAGGGAATCCTATCATGATCTGCTGAATGGAGGTCTGCAGGAGGACAGGGACACAGTGGCTGCCCCATGTCCCTTACTGTTAATGCACCCTTGGAAGAGTGAAATGGAGAGCTCAAGGGTGCATCTTTCCCAAACTCTTGCATGAGGCATCTGCCAAGCTCATGTCTGCCCCTTGATCACTGTTAATGGCTTCATAGCCAGGTGTCTGGCAGTCCTTGCTTGCTGAGGCCTGGGAAAGTGGGGTCACCTTCAGGGAGACAAGTGCAGAACATTCCACTTCCTCCCCTGGCTCTGGCAGCTAAGTGCTCATCTCTGCAGTGCCTAAGTGAGGAGATTATTAAGCGAACATGAACATCCTTGAGATTAATCCACACGCAAATGCAAAGTTAAATTGAAACCAGAAGATGGCTTTAGCAGCACAGTTTATAGCCATTAACCCTTGGGTGGCACGAACCAGTCCTCCCCTGGGAGACAGTGTCCCACCTGAAACTCCAAACCAGGTCCAGAAGACAGCTGTGGCCACAGCTGGCATCTGTGCTGCATCTCCACCCATCAAACCCATCCATGCCTGAGCCCGGATGTGCACCAGGGCAAGGTCAGGTCACTGGAGTGCACAGCTTGCTGCCAGCAGCATCCCAAAGGGAGATGCATTTCCCAGTCCAGAAGGGCTCTCAGCCCTGGCATGCTCTGGGATGGTGCTACTGTGCACCCAGAAGGGGTCCTACTGCCCTGTGCCAACTGGACCCTCTTGAGAGCCTACAGATCTCTTTGGAGGAACTGGAAGGAAAACATGCCCCCAGTATAAGTCCCAACACACCTGGCTATGAACACTTCTGGGAGATCCACAAGGGTTGCTCAAAGATCCTGCTCCTCTCTCCACCCTGCTCTTGTCAGGTGCTGGACCTCAGAGAAAGCACTTGGCAAGGGTGCCACATTTGACCCTAAGGGTGCAAAAGATCCCACTGGGAGGGCAAGCAGGAGGGAGAAGGCAAATTGCAAAGTGCCCCTGGCCATGGAGCATGGAAAGAGGGTCAGGGTGAGGAGTAAAGATGGAGAGGTGGTGCAGATGGGCATAGTGAGCAAGGGCAGAGTGGCTGGCTGTGCCCCAGGAGGGAGCCATGGGACATGTTTCTAGTGCAAAGGCAGAGCCACATCAGCCTGTGCTTGTCTGCCTCCTGCCTTGGGCTGTGCCTGCCTGTCCCATCTTCCCTTTTCCCTTCACTCACCTCCTCCTCCCCTACAGCTCCCTACCCTCTTCCACTTGTGCTTCTCCAGCCACCCCTTCCATAGCTGCTGTCCGTCATCACCCCAGTGCCCTGTCACCAGAGTCAGGCTCTGGGGTTTCCCCTCTCCATCACACCTTCCAGGCCTCTGCAAATCCCTCTTTGAATCCGCAAAACCTTCTTGGAGCTGGGATTCCTCTGAGGCTCCCACATACCCATGCTTTCCCCATCACGCTTGTGCCAGCAGCCTGTGGCTGCACAAGGTGCTTGGCAGGAGGCAGGGTGACCTAAGAGTTGCAGAGCCCATCTGAGCACAGGGGTCTCAGGGCACTGTGCTCCAGGCAGCACAGGCAGCTGCCAGCAGGAGTGAAGGTGCATGAGGGGAAGGCTTAGGACATGGTTGGCAGGGTCACAGCCACCCTTGCTCCAACAACCACAGAAATATGTAAATGAGAAACTTGGCCCTTTATTTATGAGACATTACGATTCATTTTTCATTTGGGGAATGCAAATGAACAAAAATATGGAATAGTTCTCCGATGACACAGTTTCCAGTCAGCAAGCACATTCCTTGGAGGCAATGTGCATGTGCACAGGGCCACATGGGACTAAGCCTGGACCCTGGTGCAAGCTCTGCTCTACTAAGGGCTGAACACTTCAGGGCCAAGTCCCACAGCAGAGCTGTGGTGGGAGAGCAGTGAGGGTCTTCCTAAACTGAAAAGCCCTGCTGGGGTGCTGGAAGGACTGAGCTGAGAGCTGGGGACAGATCTAAGCTGAGCCTGGTCCAAGAGGAGAAGGGGCAGATTGCACCTCCTGGTCCTCCTCCTTTACAACTAGAGCCAGGATTCAGCCTCCTGCTGCACACTGAAAAGAGATTTCCTCCTCCCAGCATGTACAGAATTCTTGCTCCTGGCAATGCCTGAATTTCCCGAGGACGTGCAAGTATCCCTGTTTATTGCCTTAACAGTTAAAATTCATTATTGGCTGGCTCCTTCAGAACGGCTTCTCCAGGTCAGTGTTTCCACATCCTCCATGTGTCCTATGGGGAAAATCCACACTACTAAAACCTCTAAAAACTGTAGCGCCTGTGGATTTAGTGCTCACACTGTAAGGACCACAGTCTCATGGCCCAGACCTTGCTGCCTCCCAGTAGCATCAGTATCTCATAATCCAAGCTCACTCCATATTATGGTCCTCCCTATTCCCACTGCTCTCCTGGAAGGTCTGTTCCACACCTTGCCCCTAGTCCTAAGGCAGCAGAGAGCTGTCCTCCCCTAGCTTCAACCCTTCTCTGCCCCTTCCACCAGCATCCTCCAGATGCTGCAGATCCCACCTGCCTGCTGCTGTGATCTGATCAGAGTCTGATCTCCCCTATCCTCTGCAATAAACCATGATCCTCCAGTCCCCGAAGTATTTGTGGGGAGCAATCTCTTTCTTAGTGGCCCTATTCATGTCTGATGGAGTGCAGAGCTGTCGTCTTCAGTCAGACATCACACCTTCCAGAACAGTTCCACACAACCCCCTGATACAATTCACTGCTTTTTCCTCTGCCCTGACTCTTCCTGTACCTGCTGCTGTCACATAGTCGTGTGCAGTTAGCCAACTTCCCACTGTGCTGCTCTCCTGCCCCAGCTTTTCCCCTAATTGCCTTTCTCAACTGAGAAAATAAGTTAAAAATCCTCCCTGCTGCTCTCCCAGTGAGAATTCTGCCCTTTGCACCACGCAGCGGTGCCCTTTGCACCACCTGCAGAAGGTGCTGCCCTGAGAAAGCCTTCTCACAGTGACAGGAGGCTCCTAGAGCTCCAGGGAGACCTGTCTCAGAGCTGGAGGTGGCTGATGAGCACCCCCCCAACCTTGCTGGCTCTCCGCAGTCCACACTGACCTATCCCCATGGGAGCTGCATTGACTTGCAGCCAATTCCTGTAGGTGTGTTCCCCTGGGCTGATACCACCACTGGGTTTGGTTTCCTGGGGGCATCTCCATAAGCCACCTCATAGTGGGTGCACCACTGACGTCACCAGAAATGCAATGCATTTAGGATGGGGCCATCCTGAGATTACTTTTAATCTCTACTCCTCCCCCTGCATTCTGACCCCTTCTCTTTATTGACTTAGCTAGAAAGTCTTTTGCTATTTGTTTGATCTGCCTTTGCAAGGTCCAGCTCAGCTTGACTTCTGGCAATTCTCATTTATGCCTGGCACTTCCAGGTCCTCAGACCCACTTTTCCCTGAAGATCTCCCTGGTCTTTTTAAGCTGTTCATTCTTACTATGATTTTTGGTGGGCAAGCCACTATTACAAGGGGTCCCTGCTGTCCTCTGGCACATTCAGTTTCTGAGCTCTTCAGTTCAGATGAGTCCAGTGGCTGGGTCCCTATAATTCTCCCAATACAGGAAAGAGAAATATTCCACCTGCAACACTAATATGGCAGAGGTTGTTCTTCAGTTTGTTTTAGATTAAACCTATGTGGTCAATGTGCACATTCTGTAACTGACTTTTCTATCGTGTCTCCCCAACAGCAAAGACCAAATCTAAAATAGTAAATTCTGAAGCCATTTATCAGCTGCCACATCCCAGAATAGTTGGTAGCATTTGCTCTCCAATCTATATCTGGAAGTGAAAGGCTCCCACTGTGACAGCAAGGTTTATGTGCAGTTGTGATTAAGGGACATGTCCAGACTGGTTGCTCTGGTGCCTAAAAAGGACTTAAGTACCACTGACGTGAGTAAACCCCTGGCCACACTGCAGTCCTGCTCCACGGGCTCGTGTTAGGAGAAGCCCAGTTTATCCACAGGGTCTCTCTGCAACAGGTTCCCAGGGGATGGAGGCAAACATCCCATTGCAGCTGTCACATCTCCATGGTAGCTTCAGTGACTCCAGGACAGAAAACCTCTGAGTTGACTCAGAAATACTTGAGCACCACCATTACCATGGAGCGCTTCAGTCCACAGACAGCTTTTTATAAGCTGCAGATCCCACTCTGGAAGCAGCACAGTGCTCTGAAGGTGCCTGCTTCTCTACAGTCCGGGACATATTTCTTCTTCTTTCAAAGCAGAGCCTGCAACCAAAGTCAGTCAAAACTCAACTACGTCAGCCCTCAAAGCCCTTTCATCTAAGCAGATTTCTGGCATATCCACACTAATAGATTAGGTTTCTTCATGGCCCTCCCCATCACAGGGGTCATCCCATGCCTCTCACTTATCATCCCCTGTGTGCACCCTTCATCACAGCCACATCCTATACCTTATGTCCTGTGATGAGCTATGTGGGCTCCCGCCACACAGCACATGTCTCCATAGCTTTGGCCTCAGGCATATGGCTTGATGAGCACAGCATTTTCCTCTCCTTAACTTGAGCACCTGCCCAGCCTCTCCTCCCCTTGAGCTGTGGCCTTGGTTGATAACGCTTGCTGTGAGCAGAAACCTGTGGATATCAGGTGGTGACACCGGTGGGGCAGAGTCACAGTGGTTTGAACATTCACTGATTTGGGCCAGATCAGATCTTAGTGGGACCTAGTGTTGCATTTGGGTTAGGGTGGCTATAAAAAAGTGACATGCTGGAGTAAGCCCAGTGCTCACAAAAATCATAAGGGGCTGGAGCACTTGATGCATGATGGAGGGCTGAGGGAATTGGTTTTTTTCAGATAAGGGACTATAAAATTTATAGCTTTGCCTTCATAACCTAATGGTGGTTTTGTCTTCAACCACCTAATGAGTTATGAAGGCAAAACCAGACTTCTGTCAGAGGTGTGTGTTGAAGGATCCAGGGGCAACAGGACTGAGTTGTGGCACAGGAAAATCCAGAGTGACATGAAGAAAAAGATTTTCACAGCAAGGGTGAAAATCCTCTTTGGAGATGTTCACAAATAGCCTGGACAAAGCCCAAAGCCACCTGGTCTCTTCTTGGAGCTACCCCTGCTCTGAGGAGAAGGTTGGATAGAAGGCACCAGAGATCCCTCCCAGCCTGCAGCACTGTGCCATACTACAATGTCCTGAGTGCTTTAGTGAGCGATGCACCGTTTCAGCTTTCTTTCCAATTAATGGAGCTTTTTTCCACAATTATAAACAGTCTGCTCTTTTCAGGGAAATCTGCCGGCCTCTCTTCATCAGATCCAGGGAGCCACATTGCCGGTTATAGCCCGGCCATTGGTTTACTGTTGTGACTAGGGCCAAGTTGGACAGCATCTCTGTTCTGAGTTCCAGCATCCTTGAAATGCAGGAGAAACCCGGTCTATCAGCTGGTCCATCTCATCCTAATCCAGCGCAGGGCCTTCACAATGATCAGCGTAATAAGCTTTCAGATGAAAGCCACTGAGGGAGTGCATCCATCATTGTTAGTCTGATTAGAGCTAATTCACAACACATCAGTTTTCTAGAGATTATGCCATTTTCTCTGCCTCGCTTCCTGTTTGCAAGCAGATTGCAGAGGTCTTTAATTAATTGTGGCTTGAAATTATTCAGACACTTCTCAGGGAATAAATCTTGCCCAACTGAACAAAGCAGATTGCAGCAAAGGCACAACCCAGGGAGAAGAGAGAAATATCTCCCTGGGTAGGATGGTGTCTTTGAAAGCACTTGCCCTGCTCTCTGTCAGTGCCAAGGCCTGAGGCTGACCTTCATCATCCATGCATTTTGGATCTGAGCACTCCTGTTCCTTTGCTGTTCCAAGGACTGATCTCCCTCCTGCTAGTGAATGGCTGGTACAAAGCATCTGCAGCTGAATCTGGATCTGCCCATGGGATCCTAGTGAATTTTCCTTGGGAATTACTTTCACTACTTGCTCTGCTGTTGCTGCCAGAGGGCTGTGAGAAGTAATTGCCATAGTGATGGTTGAAATCCAGTTTCCCTTCTAAACCTTTTTAAATGTTATTTAGAGCTCAAATCAACTCTTTTTTGGTTGAAATTTTCCATTCTTGGGCTCAAGCCAAAGTGGATTCTTCAAGAAATTGGAACCGACTGGGTTCAGTCATTTCTGAGTCACACACATGGAAAAATACACATTTCCCCTCGTGCTCCACGGAGACACTTTGGACATGTGCGACTCAAAACCAGCTGGAGCAAGAGACATCAGACTTGGCTTGTTTGAGAGTCCACGCCAAGGTGTAAAAATCAAGCTAGGTTTGGAGAAGCTTGTATTGGCATTTTCACACTTCGCCCCCAAAAAGACCCATCGACTAATATGATGAGCAAGAAGACATGCTGTTCTCTCCCCCATTGCTTTACATTTCTTTCTCCAATGAGATAATCTCAGGGGATTAGAATTTAAAGTAATGAATGTTTAAAGTTAGCAAGAGAAGAATTCCAGCAATGTTCAATTCTTTCTAAGCCCCTTAAATGGAGCCGAGCTGAGGGGGCCTCAAACAGGGAGACATCAGTCAGCTTCAGAAGTCAAACAGTAAACACAGGCAATAGTCCCTTCCTGAGTCTAGGACAAGTGTAAGGGGACTTTGTCACCCCAAATGGCCAAGTGGCTTGGATAGCACTGGTCTAACCAGCCCCATTGCAGACCAAAGCAGTGGGGAGCAGTTTGCTCCACAACATTTGCTCCAGAGCTTCCCCTAGGATTTCGTGTGACTTGCCTAGAACTGAAGCATGACAGAGGCGGGAACAGAAGCCAATGTCTTAGACACCAAACTTTTAACCACAAACTCCTTTTTCCCTTAATGAGTTGTTTCAAGACTGCATGAATCTTGCTGCTGGAAATTTCTGCCTTCCCCTCTTTGGCTGCCCTGACGCAGTTGCTGGGCAGTCATGATGATAATGAGCAGTTACCACAAGACTACCAACGGCAGCTCCTGGCACAAGGGACCACAGATGGGTGGTGCATGGATGCCACCAGACCTGCCCTTTTGTGCTGGGCTGTCAGCTGGGGGGGGGTCAATCATCATCCCCACCCCCCAGACATGGGGCATCTTGAGGTGGGGGGCTGTGCCATGGTGCATTCCCTAAGAAGATAGCCAAGGCAGACTCTAGGTTTGAGAATTTCTGGCGGCCATTCTCTGTCGGTGGATGCCTGTGCTCAGGCTACTGAGGATGCTGAGGTGCTGCTCAGGTAAGCAGCAGGAGGGCTGTGACCTGGCTGGAGACCCATAATCTTGGTCCTGCCAGCTCTGTGGCCTGGGTGGTGTGGAGCAGGGAGGCGCCTGCGCACGAGAAGCACAGCAATCACTGGTGAATGGGGCTGCGATAAGCTGGGTATTTCACACCCTTCCCTGCTAAGGAAAGGTGGAAGCAGGAGGGAGAGGTGCAAGCGGCTGGGAGAGGAAACCAGCTGCGTAAGTCACTGTGGCGGCCAGCAGCCGAAGAGCAGGACACCCACAGGAAACACCTTTTCCTCTGGATAAGGTGCAGAGCACAAGCTGGCACCAGCTGGGTACAGGCTGTCCTGAGCACAGGGTGCCCCTGTGCTCTGGGTGCAGGGCAGACATACCAGTGGCAAACCCAGAGACAGTTCTGCCCAGCACCATTGGCCCTGATGTGCTGCCTCAGTGGTGGTGTGTTTCCCCATGCCACAGAACCCCTCGTACAACAGATGTTTTGCCCTGGACTGGGTTTGGTGCCAAGCTGAGACTGCTCAGCTGCTGGTGATGGAAGGAACTTATCACAGTGAGCTTTATGCTGGAACTGAGCGCAGGGTGCATGTGCTGAACTGAAGGGCTTGGAGAGCCAGCCTCACACCACAAACAAGATCATGAGGTGCCTGCTCCTCCTCCTCTCTGTAAAACTCACACAGAAGGCCAGTACCACTGACACGCTGAGCACTGGCCCAGACCATGGCTTTGCTCATCTGCTGCACCTTTAATCTGCTGAGATCTGCGCAGATGTCCCTGCAGCATCCCTTGTATCCCCAGCAGACCCATGGCCAGAGAACAGTTCCACCACTGGTCATTGGTTTGGTGCAGCTTTCACACTAAAAGTCTGGGTAACCCAGGGCTCTCAGAATCATAGAATTGCAGAATGATTTGCTTTGGAACAAACCTTAAAGTTCATCCAGCTCCAACCCCTGCCACGGGCAGGGACACCTTCCTCTAGAGCAGCTTGCTCCAAGCCCCTGCGTCCAACCTGGCCTTGAACACTGCCAGGGATGGGGCAGCCACAGCTTCTC
>WYDI02027519.1:0-12263 GCA_009867235.2 Psittacus erithacus | reverse complement strand
CTCTTCTGCAGGCTGCCCCAGCCCAGCTCTCTCAGCCTGGCTCCAGAGCAGAGCTGCTCCAGCCCTCGCAGCATCTCTGTGGCCACCTCTGAACTTGCTCCAACAGCTCCACATCCCTCTTGTGCTGTTGCTCCAGAACTGGATCAGGACTGCATGGGAGGTCTCACCAGAGCCCCCGGTCCAGGACAGGAATCCCCTCCAAGTGCTGGGGGCACTCAGGGGGACACCAAGCTGTGGGCTCCACCTGACTGAGTCCCTGCTGGTGATGACAAGGGTCCTGAGCACAGAAGCGAGGGAGGCACAGAAGTGTCTATGGTATCACACCCTGTGGGACTGAGCTGGGGCTGGCTCTCCCCCATTAAGGCTTTGCCTTCCCAACAATGAAGATGTGAGGGATGAAGAGTGGCTTCAGGCCACTGCATAGGTCATGCCTAAGGCCAGGATGGAAATTCAGGCTTTGACATCAGCAAAGGAGTAAAGGCAGGCAGGCAGAGGAGCTGGAAGTCGTGTGTGATGCCAGCAGCGACCCTCACTCACTACATGGGATCAGCCACCATTTGGGACCTCTCTGCTTCCCCAGCCCACCTCATCCCACACCCCATCACCCCTTTATGGGCAATGGCATCTCCAGTAGCTCCCTGGCTGGGATAGGGACCCCATCCCAGTTCCTGGGGTGAGGGGAAGTGTTGACAGAGTAAAAACATAGGCAGAGCAGAGATGGAGGGGGAACAGAGAGCCTGGCCCAGGTTGGGATGTGGGCAGAGCTAGTGTCCAGGGGTGCCCATGGGATCTGAGAGGGATGACACAGAGTCTGGGAGGGCTCCTGAGTGCTCTGCCCCAGCTCCAGGGCTGGCCACTTCCACACTGGCAGATCTGCGCCAGTTGCATTGCTCACATAGCTTTTCTCAGTGTTTACCCTGAATTTCCCCCGCTATAACTCAAGCCTATTTGATGTCCTGCCTGCCACGAGCGAGATGAACAGACTGTTCTCTTCTTCTCTGTAGCTGCTTTATGTCTTTAAAAGGACCAGCACATCTGCCTTTCCAAGGCTTTGCGAGCCCCATCCCAATCCCCAGAGCCGCTTATGCCATGGACTGATGCTCTGTTCCCTCTCTTCCTCACCAGTGGGCAGTGCCCTGGTACCTGTCCCAGCTGCAGCCCGACAGATGTGTGTACAGGTCCATGTGGCAGAGCCTGGCATGGGTGCTCACAGATGCACAAACACACCAAGAAGAGCACAGAGGTCATTTGCTGGAGAATACCACCAACCATATTATCCAATGTGATGAAATGGCTTGAATTCCCTAAGGCTTCCAAGACCAGGTTGGGAACATGTGTGACAAGAGGAGTCAAAATCTCTGGCACCTGCACACAGGGCAGGTGTCAGGGCAGGTGTCAGAGCAGTGTCTCTCCGTGCCAGGCAGAGGCATGTGGGGAAGGATGCTCGCGAGTGATGCTAAACTGAATAGCCACACAGGAATGGCCCCTAAATAAAAAAGGTAGCCTGGAAACTGGATATCAACAAGCTGGCCTAGGTAGCCTGATCAGACATGACCTCCAGGCAAGTGATGGAGCTGAGCACAGTGGCAGGTACAGCCCTGTGCCACTAGCTGCATTCCCACTTGCTGGCCTCCCAGTGCCAGGGGACAGGGCTGGGGCAGAGGCGAAGCAGGGCCAGGCTGGGGCCAGGCTGGGGAAACAGTGCAGGCACAGTCCTTATGGCTTTTGGTCTTTTTCCACCGTAGGGTTTTGGGTGGGGGGTGTTTTATATCTAGATTTTTTTGGAAGGGTTTTGGTTTGATTTCCTCCTCCGCCAAGCACTAAGCGATCGCTCTTTCCCCTTTGGCAGGAGCTGTCTGTCTCGTGGTGTTGACCTTGGCTGAGGCTCCTGTGTGGCTGGAGCAGACTCACACCATAAATTCCCTGTCTTCTAGGAATCTAGCATGGGAAAGAAAAGAAACACGAAAGAGAAATGTGGATTAAAATATTTTGCATCTTAGCACACAACAAAAGTGGGTTGGCATCAAGCAGCCAGACAACTTCCCTGAGCAGAGGTGTTGCATGCGCAGCCTGGGCACTGACAGGTTCAAGAGCTGTGAGCACCAGCAGATCGTGGCCCTTGTGCCCAATCTCAGGGCATATGGGGACAGGAGCTGCCCTGTCCCAGGAAAGAGCCATGGCAGGGGATGGCACAGACCCCAGGCATGCACAAAGGCAAGCACTGAGCGCTGCTGCTCTTCACGTCCCCAGTGCACAGACCACTGATATTTGAGGTGACAGGACAGGCTGGGATCTTGACCCAGGAACGAGGCTGAAGCTTTTGTAGGGGAGGTGGATACTGCTGGGGCAGGGCTGTGCCCTTGCCACCCCCCGAGGTGGCCCATGGTGCAGAACTCGCCTGTCCCCAGCTGCAACCTTCCCCTGGCAGTGCCCTGGCTGCATGTCTTCGAGGGTAGTTCAAGCCACCTTGCCTGGCCCCAAGGCAGAAACCTGGGCAGCAAAGCACTGAGGTGAAGCCTTAGGCACCAAGGGGACCAAGCCCTGGATGCCTTCACAAGCAGGCAAGATGCAGCACAGCCCCTGATTGGGTTCAGCAGAGCTGCCTCTGGCAGACAAAACAGGGCTGTGACCCTGAGCACTGGGCTGAGCAGACACAACTGTCCCAGCACTCAGGGATCTGAGATGGCACCCTGAGTGGGGAGGTTGGGGGGGGTTACCCACAGCACAGTGATACTGCCCTGTGGGTCCCCAGGCCATGCAGGAGAGGGGACCCACATGTGCGAGAAGTGTTCGGACAAGCTCTGAGCCTTGGATGTCCAGTGTCCTCTTGGGTGTGCAGGAGCCCACGGAAGCTGGGCATGCTGCGGACCCTTGGGTCATGGGTGCTGTGGAGCAAGACACCCACCAGTGCCGCTGGCGTTGCCAAAGCCCTGTGGAGCACAAAGCCAGAGCAGGGCTGAAGCTGGGCCATGAAGCTGAGGATGCCTGAGCAGCTCGCAGCAGGGTGTCAGGGTACCTGGTGCCCTCCAATGGTGACTGACACCCTGCATGGAAGGTCGGACCCTGACAGGGCTCGCAGAGCCCACTGGGAGGCTGGTGCAAGGAGCAGGAGTGACTAGTGGCTCAAAACCCCAGCTGCAATCCTTTCCCACCCTGCTTTCTGCCGCCTGGGCTGGATATTAGCTGATTTACATCATGCAGGCATGGGGCAGGAGTGTTTGAAGGTCCACCAGGGAAGGAAGGGCATGGTCACAGGCCACTGGCAGCTTGAGCACTGATGGGAGATAAAATCATTCTTTATTTCCACACAGGAGATGAAATCTTTCTGTGTATTGCTGTGTCTGGGAGCTCTGTGGAGCAGTGAATCCAAGACCGGCAGGGCCCATCCCAAAGAAGGTTCCCTGGGGGGTCTGAAAGCAATGACGTTATGGTGACAGGAGTGTGCCGTGCTCGGGTAGCAGGTTTACATCTTATGTGTTCTGGGAATGCCAAAGCATCGTTTACTTGACACTTTTAAAGGGCCTCATTTCCCAGAACTGTAATCTGTTTCAAGCCCAACCAGCTGGAAGGAGGCCCCGAGTCCCTCAAGGGAGAGCAACACTTCTCATCTCTTTTCAGACACTTTACTACAGCCATCACAACCGCCCAGCCGAGGGCATTGCTGGAGCTCATTCCTGCTTCCACTGAGATTCAATGGATGGGGAAGGGGAAAGCTGGGATGGAAGAGGAAATTGTTAAGCAACATGAAGCATCAGGGTCACACTGAGAAAGCTATGAGTGTCCAAGCTGGGTGGGAATCCCCCTGGATGCACCTGGGATGTGCAGCTTCTTCCTTGGGGCTTGCTGATGAAAGCTGGCTGCACTTGTTCCAGGTGTGCATGTCACATTACACATCATGCCCCAGCGTCACCAGGGGTAAGGACCTGCTCTCTGCTCCTGACACACGTCTGGAGGGGTTGAGCACAAGGGATCAAAGCAGGATGTCTTTCCATCGTGCCTGGAGAGCTCTTGCAATGGTGAAGGGTGATTATGGTTTCTGAGGAACAAAGCCTGAGGAACATCAAAAACCTGGAAGAGAGGCTAATGATCAGAGGCTCCCAGACTGGTTTGTGTTGGAAGGGACCTTAAAGCTGATCCAGCTCCAGCCCCTGCCACGGGCAGGGACAGCTTCCACTGGAGCAGCTTGCTCCAAGCCCCTGTGTCCAACCTGGCCTTGAACACTGCCAGGGATGGGGCAGCCACAGCTTCTCTGGGCAACCTGTGGCCTAGAAAAAGTGAGTGGTAGCTCTGGTGTGCTGGCACTGACCCCCTTGGGAACAAATCAGTACCTGGGACTGTGGCATCCCCACCAAAAACCTGATGGGAACCACAAATGCCGTGCAACATTCCCGTAAGCAGGAAATGGCTGTGAGGGTCTGACCTCACTGAAGCTTTTATCAACAGCGAGGAAAGGAGCATCTGTAGTAGGGGAACATATGCCCTGGAAAAGGGCTTGGAGGGGGATATAGGGTGGAAATAGCACTGTCCCCCCCAGCACACAGGCAGTGCTGCGACAAGGGGGTATCGGGTGGTGAAAAGCTGAGTCAGCATGTCAAGGGAAGGTGGAGAGAGACCACATGGGAAAGGGAAACAGGATGGCAGAGGCTGCAAGCACAGCAAAGTGTGATGGAAGGAAGGAGCTGGAGGACAAAATGGGACCAAGGAGAGTGGGAACAGTGTGCAAGGTGCCCTTGACCATCACCCTTGTATGGTGAGCATCACCTGCAGATACCAGCCCTGAGCCCCTCCTGAGCATCAGCTACATCAGCTGCAACATCTGCCTGCAGCATCACCTTTCCAGGCAGCACAGTCGGGATTCACACACCTGTTCTTCCCCTCTGCTTTCCACATGATGATTTCCCAAGGGCAGTCCCTGCAGCCACGGAGCAGGGCTGGGCAGCACAGGAGGAAGAAAGCGGCCCCGCACCACCGTGCCCAGCCTGGCGATGGCAGGGTGTCCGTGTCATCGTGCACCAACTGCAGCCACAGGTCGAACGCCGGCCTGGGAAGCACTCCTAAGGGACCCATTCCCATCCTCTGCTACCAGGGGCAGCTGCTCGGGTAATCCTCCTCATAAATTTTTCAAGCTCCATCTTGAAACCAGTCGGGCTATTTGCAGCGCTGGCCAGGCGCCGGGGTTTCTAGTTCACCAGAAATGTCGTGTTTGTTTGGTTTTTTAACCTGGGGCAGGGCCAAACTGGATCTGCACCAGCTTGGGGGTTTTTTAAGTTCCCAGTGAACCACAAGCTTCCCAGCCCCACAGCTGCTCAGTGAATTGACGTGTCTGTCACCTTCACAGCTCACACCAGTGATGGGCATGGGCACATCTGTTCCATGACAGCATCTGGGGCTCCGAGCATCTTTCCAGTGGTCTGCCAGGTGACCCTGCCAGGTACTGGCCCAGGCTGGTCCCACCAAGGGGCTCCTCTCCCATCACCACCCTGATGGCACAGAGGCATATGAGGCTATGAACATCCAATGAGATTTTTGACAAGGATGTTCACCTGAAGGTTCCTGCTAAGCTGTGGGATCTGCCTCTACCTGACCCTAGAAGAGGCTGTCAGAGGGTCCTTTTGCAAGGAGGGGATCTTTCCTCTCGCTCACAGCATAACCATGTTCACAGCCAGCTGATAGCCATCTGCTTCTCTGCCAGGACTGTCCTCTAGCCTAAATAGCTCTTATTCCTTTAGCTGCTTACTCCCAGATGTATTTATAGACCAATTCTCTCTCAGCCTTCACTTTCCTAGACTAAACAAGCCAAGTACTTTTAGGTTCCTCTCATAATACCAGCTCTCCTTCCACCCGCATGTCCCACCTCTTCCTGTGCTGAGTCCTTCATTGTGCCTGTGGGTGAGCAGAACTGGGAGTGGAGTGGCTCTCAGCAGTGCCTGTTCAGTGCTGTGGGTATGAGCCAACCCCTGCAGCGAGTACCCTGCCCACAGCATTTGTCTTTCCAAGGCTATGTTGGTGACTCCTGTGTTCCCAGACTGCTCTTCCATTTCTGTTCTCTCATGGACACCTTTGGGGGTGCTGTGCAGACATCTGACTTTGCCCTAACATTTCTCCCAGCCCAGCCTTTCCAAAAGGCTGTTTTGTTCCTTGGCTGTGTCTGTGATGTTTTCCCATCTGGCTCCCCAGCAAATTTCATTCACAAGGCCATAGTCTCAGGACCAGCTCTGACATCTTCCTTCAAGCCATAGCTCCTCTTTCAGCACACACTCTTGCTGCCCTCCCTTGTACAGTTCCTCCTCAACAGACGAGGCTCTGTCCCCATTTCCCCACCTTTCTGCTCTATTTCCACGCAGCTCTTTCCCATGCATTTTGCCAAATGAAGGGCAGATGGACAAGTCCTGGCAGCAACTTCAGGGACATGCAACAAGTAGGTCGCTGCTGCGCTGCAGGAGAATGTGGGCAGCTCCTGGATTGCACCATTCCAGAGGCTCAAAGGGAGAGCAAGGTCATCTTTGTATCTTGCCTCAGAGATGGACTCATGGAGGAGGTCTACTCCCAGCCGCTGATGCTGACACCAGGTTCCCAACAGTGACTGATTGCCAGTACCCAGATGTCACTAGTCCAACTCCTCCTTGCAGCATAAAAGTGGAGTGGGCTAGTTTAATGTGGTGACAGAAGACCAAGGGCAGCAGTAAAATACTCCTCAGTGCATTTATCATCTCTTTTAGCCCAGATCCTCGAGCCAGATACTGGCAGGATGCATTTTTAAGGGAACGCTGCTCCTGATGTAACCAGAGACTGGGAAACTCAGTTTAGGTTTGCTGAAGGCTCAGGGTGTTGCATGTGGCTGCATCACTCTCCTGTCAGGGAAGCCACACAGCAGAGGTCTTCTTGTCCTTGGGGAGATGGACAGACAGCCACAAAGCACCCACAGGAGCACCCTTGTGCCACAGACACTCAGGGGTGCACTGGCAGGTCTCCTCACCACCGTGAAATGCCCAGGGCTCTCCAAGAGCCAGAGTTGATTTCTGAAGCCAAAACATTTCTGCCCAGCACTGGGTGGTAGGAGCACAGACTTCACTCTGACAGCAAAAATGAGGTCCCTGTCTGGCTGAGACACTGCAGTAGCCCCAGGCACAAGTGTGGTTCAAGGGAGCTCACAGTGAGAGAGAGGAGTACTGTCCCAACAAGCAGCAATGTTTTCTAGGTCTCAGGAAGAGCCAGTTTCCTAAATCTGAGAACAATTATGAGCAAGATTGTCTTGAAGGAAAAACTTAAACAGAACAAAATGGGAACGATGGCTGGGAATCATTCAGAAATACTTTCCGAAGAGCCCGAGTTTGGCCAGAGGCAGTGGTGCAGAGCTTGAACTATTACAAGACCCATCAGACCTCCCTGGACTGGCAGCATATCTCTCTCCCGCCAGCCAGAGAACTCAGCAGCTCCTCTCAGATGGTGCCCATCTGGATCACTTTCGGCTTTCTAGGAAAAGAGACTCAGAAGAGCAACAGCCAGCAGGTCCCTGCCCCCAGGACTCAATAAAATGACAAGCTTGACACCCCCATTGCCTTCCCGCACTTGAACAAGCTCTGTGGCAGTGAGAGAGTTTCCCCAGCAGAGTTTTGCTCAGCTTTTGCTCCATGCCTTCAGGCTTGGGCAAAGCCCTGCTCTTCATTAGGAGAAACAGCAGCAGCAGGGGATGTGTTTTCTCTTGTGTCTTGCCAATCCTTTTTCTGAGGCCCAGTGTCTTGTCCGCACTCCCATTCGTAGAGCTCCCATCTCCTGGAGAGCCCTGAGAGAATTGTGCCCTGCAGGCAGCTGGAGCCAGGACAGGTCTAGGATAGCAAGACACCAGACTAGGACTGCCCAGGATGTCCAAAGACACTCGACCAGGTGATCCCCAGCAGACCTGATATGCACCCAGGGGACACCTGGTAGCCACTCATGTCATCTTTGTTCACAGACAACCAGGCCCCCACTACCGCAGGACCATCACTACTGCTCGATGGGATAGGTATGTGGATGCAGCATTACCCAATGGGAGCTGCTCTGTGGCTAATGTGTGAGCTGAAGACAGAAATAGAGCAAACAGATCCTGTGCTAGAGGGGAAAAGATAAATCTTTAGCTCTCAGCACCATATCCTGGAAAGAAAACAAGCAAAGACACCAGTCCTTAGGACAACAGCAGGAATCGGCTTACCCAGACCCAGATGGGCTGCGGGAGCAGCACCCGGATACCAGTGTGCAAAGCTGTGATCAGCACTGGGGAAGATAAAACTTAGAATGAGCCCTAGAATGATTTGGGTTGGAAGGGGCCTTAAAGCTCATCCAGCTCCAAGCTGGATGATAGGGACACCTTCCATTACAGCAGGTTGCTCCAAGCCCCATCCAAACTGGCCTTGGACACTGCCAGGGATGGGGCAGCCACAGCTTCTCTGGGCACCCTGCGCCAGTGCCTCAGCACCCTCACAAACTTCATTTCTACCCCTGCTACCTGTATGAGATGGCTTTGGGTTATTGAGAGCCTGGTAGAAGCAGAGAGAGCATGATGCTAGTGGGCATTCAGCTGCACTCCCCTGGGACAGCGGCAGTGTCAAGCAAAGCCTGTGGGAGCTTAGACAGAAAAGCACTTACTTGCTGTGCCAAAAATATTTGCTCTGTTAGGAAAAAGACAGAATGTCTTAACTCTACCAATGCAATATAAGGTTTTTGCTCATAAAATTTAATTAAGTTCTATTAAAGTATTAAAATGAAAGGAATGAGTTCAGAAGAATCCAGACCCCTAAAGAGATGCTCTCAGACTCCAATTTCTCCAAAAGAAGATTCTGTTTTTTTCTGGCCAGACTCAAATAACCGATCTGAGGCCCCTGAGCTGCCAGTGCAAGAACATCCATGCCTCTGCTGTACCCATGGCAGTGGCTGCATCCTTCTATCTAGCTCCTGCACCCATCACTTCTGCAAGCCTATGGGAGTGGTGTAATTTGGATACAGCCAGATCTCCTCTGTGGGGAGAGGGAGCCAGAAGAGCCCAAGGTGCAGTGGTGATGGCCAAGCATTTCTCTCCCAGTGATGTTGCCATGGCACAAGGATGGGTGTAGAAAGATCTGGGTGCTACTCAGAGGCAGCAGATTGCAGCTGCACTGCAACACTGCCAGTCATCCTCTGCCCGGATGCAGAAGCAGGAAGGTCTAGGACAAGGAGTGCTTCCCAGACAGCCACTGGCAATGGTCCCTTCCCAGTGCTGCTCCCATGAGGTCTCAAGGGAAACCTTTCTTCCTGAGGCTGATGAGATTTGCATGGGGATGCTGGGGGTCCCAGCCCAGCTTTCCACATCCACACTGGCTAGAGCAGAAAGGCCAAAGGCTCCAGAGCACCCTCTTTCTACCTTTCTCCAGGGACAGCAGCGCTGGCATCTGCATCTGGAAATATCTTTCCACAGGAGCTTGAGCATGTGTTGTGCAGCTGCAGCATTTGCCATCCATGTGCACTCCTCCAAGGCTTGTCCTCCCACTGCAAGCCCAATTCAGATATTTGTAGGGGACAGACACCAGCACAAATGTGAATGGGAAGAAAAGCTGCAAAGATCTGTCTCTCAATCAGCTGCTTTACAGGGATGTGTTTTGTGTCAGGTACCTAAATGCATGTTGACGTTCTGATGACACAAGGTTAATCCTAGCTGGAGGCTGTTGCACTGACACCAAGCATTGCTGGTCTCCCAGCAGACTGATGCAGTTGTGCCAGTATCTGGCCCCACACAGTACAGGGAAGTCTCAACATCTGATCTAAGGCCTTCTGTATACCTCCCTCATGCCATGCTTTGAATCCTTGTTCTTGCTTGGAAAGCAAAACTCTGCTCCTCCGTGGTTAATGCCAGGCATGGTATAGCTCATCCCTTCTGCTCTTGGCAGACTCAAAGTCTGAGCTGCCTGAAGTGACAGGTTGTGTGCTAAAGAAAACAACTTTGTAGACCACTATCACAGTTTTCCTGATCTTCTCAAACACCTACTTGTTACTTCCAGCCAGGAATGTACAGATTTCTTTTCTTCCCTTCTACTGCTCAAGGCCATAAAGATCAAGAGTGTCTAGGATATGTATTCATTGCACTTGTCCATTTCCACCTGCAGCTTTTCCAAATCTCTTGATCTCTGGAAAAGCTACAGAAGCAGCATAAGGAAAACTGAAACCCCAGAACACACCAGTGCACAGCTGTGCCAAGCATGAGGACTTTCAAAATGTCAGCGGGACAGAGGAAAAAGCCCTTTTGGAGTTGTTTAGAGAGAACGGATGCTCTTCCCTGCAAAAATCATCTGTGTGACTCTGACTTGCAGCCAGATGAAGCCCTTGGCCCCAAAGCTCAAGAATGCTGACCCCCTTGTGCCTTTGCTTCTGGCAGTGGGAGGGATGGCATCCTCCCTCATGGTACCATCCGCTATTTTTTAGAGGATAAAGGGGCTGCTGGCTCCATCCCAGGGCAGAGGTTCATGTCAGGACTGTATGGGCAGGAGCAGTGTTGCCTGTGGAGGAGGAGCTGCTTGGGAAAGGACAAGACCCAGCCTAGGCTGGCACTGTGGTGCCACGACGATGAAGGCAGAGGGAGAGGCAGAGAAAGCCTCCATGTACCTGAAACTGGAGATTGAAAAGGTGAAGCAGACAAAGAGCACTTCCCATCTTCCCTGGGCCCTAAGCTGACACTGAGCACCACCTCTGCACCCCCCCAATCCACACTCCACCACCCTTCAAGCCCATGCTCCACCAAGGGCATTCCTGAAGGAGCTTGTTTGCATGCTGAGCCAGGGCTAGTCCATACCCATGGTGCTCCTCCTCTCCTCGGGGTGCTGGTCCTGCGCTACAAGGCAGAGACCCACTCCATGCTGCACATGTGGAAAGGCTGGGTAGGTTCATTTCACACAGAGCTGGGGAGACCTGGAGGAGTGTGGGCTGCACGTAGAGCCTCAGCACAGCAGGAGACTTCTGACACATCTGTCCACCTCCATGGGTCATAGAAGTCCTGTGGGATTTGGGAGAGGGGAATGGCACTTCTGTGCTGCACTTACAGACTGAGTGTGGCTGAGCCAGGGCACGAGAGCTGTAGGAACCTCATGGCATGTATTACAGATGGACGCGTCCCAGGTTAAATATGCGCCATATGGGCTTGCATCAGCACTGAGGGCTTTTCAAAGAGTGTCCGGTTCAAGTAACCAGCCTGGAGGCTGATATTATCCAGATGATACTGTTGTCTTTGGAAAGGCTCCTGAACACTTGAAAAACACCTCCAGCCATACTCCAACACAGCAGAGCAGGACTGAGATTAGAAATTGCACTTGACAGTGTTCAATCTTTCCAATGGGATTAAAACCAGATCCAGTTCATGTCTCTGCAATTACACACCTCCCTTCCATAGAAGAAGTGCTTTCTCTTTCATCTTATGTCATGGGTATGCACATTACATTTCTGCTTAAGCTTCAGCTGTAGTGCTCCTGAGAGTATTTCAATTCAATCTCAAACTATTCTGGACAGATGTTGCACAAACTAGTTTCAAAACAATGGTGGTCCTGATCGTGACCAGGTCATAGTTTAATACTGTTGGATTCTGGGTATCCCACTGAGACAGCATACAGATATCTTGGACTAAAGATTTTGAATTTACTGCACCAAATCCATGAAGGCAATGCTGATAAGGCCATGTACTTTTGTCAATACAAAAAGAGAATGCATTTCACAGTAAAAACAGGAGCACTGTCTTAGTTATGTGTATGTTACAGAAATGTAGAGAGGTTAGACTGGATGACTGCAGTGTTGTCACTGAACATCATGGCACTTGGAGTTGTTTGCTGAGGGCCCCTGATTCAGAAATTACATTGATCATAAGGAGATATCCACCAATAACAGAATCCAAGATTTCTAAGCAACTTATTCAACTCCATCACTGTCTTCAGCCCATGGCCTAAAAGTTCCTCAGCAAGACTGAGATGTATACAGTATCTGGACTTTGAAACTCCCTCATAGACCGAAGCCTTGAGCATGCATGATCTTCATGCTTATCTTTAAGATGAATTTTATAAGAACTTGCTAGCCCAGGAGGCTCAGAAATTTCATAGAATCATCATAAAATCCTAGAATAGTTTGGGTTGAAGGCACCTTAAAGCTCCTCCAGCTCCAACCCCTGCCATGGGCAGGGACACCTTCCACTAGAGTAGCTTGCTCCAAGCCCCTGTGTCCAACCTGGCCTTGAGCACTGCCAGGGATGGGGCAGCCACAGCTTCTCTGGGCAC
>WYDI02027518.1:76870-89743 GCA_009867235.2 Psittacus erithacus | reverse complement strand
CATCCCTGGCAGTGTTCAAGGCCGGGCTGGACAGAGCCTTGGGTGACATGGTTTAGTGTGAGGTGTCCCTGCCCATGGCAGGGAGTTGGAACTAGATGGTCTTAAGGTCCTTTCCAACCCTAACTATTCTGTGATTCTGTCTGGGACAAGAGTTGTGTAAAATTATGGTGTTTGCATTTATCTTCAGTCCTCAGAGTTGCTAACAGATTGTCATCACTGATAGCCTTTTCTTAAACACTCATCTTCTAGAACGTTTTTATCCCAGTTGCTGGCTAATTCAGCATCCACTGACTGCATTTTGTATTTATGGTTATAGTGATAATAGCCACTTTCTGGATATGGATTAGGTTTTTTGCCACATCCTTGAATTGGTTCAGATGCTGAATTAGTGCATACATGTTGATATTGTTCTTGTGTGCCTGTAGCTTAGGAATTTCTATTTCCTATTGCTTGATGTTAAGCCAGATAGGGCTGGGCTGTCTGGAGTATATCACATTGGCCATATAGTCATGAATAGTTTATATGTGCTATCTTTAATACAACTGTATGTATTGCATTAAACTTATTTCTCCTTTGGATGGTAGGTAAAATATAAGGTGTTATCACCTTAATTTTTGCTTATTTTCTTTGGCCTCCTTGCTATAAATTGCAATATCGCCATGAAATCCAGTCTAATCAGTAGCAGTGCTAGCCCTGTATGGTTCCTCCTAGCCTCCCTTTCTATTCACTTCTGGTGGCCTACAGGCTAGTATTTCTGTTCTCAGCATCCCACCTACAGTGATGCCTTTGTGTCCTTTTTGTTAGGGCTTGTGGTCTTTTTGTCAGATCTGTTTCTTTTCCTTCTTGGTCTGTACTCTCCTCCTGTTCTTTCCTAGCCATAATTGCCCAGCTGATCCCCTCTCCAGTTTGTCACCAAACAAGTTTCCCTTACCTGCTTTGGCTTCAGGCTCACGTTTTCCTACCAGACTTCTTTTCCAGCTAATTGTGTTCTTCAGAACCTTCGTGCTAACCTTAATTTTTTTTCCCCGTGTCTCCTTTTCTACATTGCAGTGCTGGTAGGAATTAAGCAGAGGAGATACCCTCTTGCTGTGCTTGGGTATGAATTGAGCGGAGGAGATACCCTCTTGCTGTGCTTGGGTTTTGTGTGCTATCCTCATGCACAAAGCAGTAAATATAAACAAAAACTGCGCTAGAGCATGCTCAAGTATGTGGAGACAGTGTGCAGACATGTATCAGAACAAACTCCTGGGATGTATGATATGATAGAGCATGAACTTCATGGACTAAAAATTTTTGGAGACTTTATCCTCAAAGCACTACCAAATATTTCCTTGAGAATGTGTATTTCCCAGCTGCTGTGATACCTTAAAGCTGAATTTAAGAGTTTTTTATTGGAGAGGAAAAAAAAAACCAAACTGCAACAGCATTAGTAAAAATTCATAGCCATGGCAAAAAAGGCCTCAATTCTTTTGAGTCTTCACTCTAAAGAGCAGAAGTTGTTGGGATTTTAAACAAACAGCTGGAAGTTGGTTTTACTAATCTAACAAAACCAACCTGCTCCCCTCCCTGGTTTTGTGCTTAAGAACAGCAGAAACAGTCTGTGGGAAATTATGACAACATTCAGAATTCTCAGCTTAAAGATCAGGAATTGTCTCTATTACATGAAATGCTTTTTTGTTAATGGGGCGTATGTGGAAGTGACTGGTTCAGCTGAAGGGACATGTACTGTAGCAGAAGAAAAAATCTGCAAACCATGCTCCTTAGAAGAAATGCTACTTTATAACTTATCCAGATTGAGCAGTTCTTCTTAAATACAGGAATAATATATTTGTATGGAATTCTCTTTCTAAATGTTAGACTGTTGCAAACTGTTAGTGATGGTAAAATGAAATAGAGTGTAATTTTTCAGAAAGGCCAGGATCATGTGTAGGTGAAGAGTTTAGACATAGGTAAGCCAGATGCTGTCTCCTTTATAGTGTTCTGGAAGTCATGATTAGCAAACTGAGTTTCTTATCCAAGCAGCTTGGATTGAATGTATCCAGCCCTGAAGTGGCTGTTGCAGGGTTGCGAGTTTTTCCAGGACTTTTCCCAGTGTCCCTGCTGTTTTGGAGTGCTCTTGAGCTCCAAATTGTCTGTTCTCACTCAGAAGTTGGCTGTGCTGATGAGAGTAATCTTAGAACTAGTTTAAATATAATGTATTTTGACAGTTTTGTGGTTGAGATGGGTTTAAGTTTTTGAAAATTGGCCGGTTAAAGTAAATCATGTACAGGTCACAAGGGAGTGACCATTTGTTGCTGCGAGTATGGTCTGTGTAGTGCTTCAACTAAGAAAGTCAGTTTATTTCTGAACAGGAGGGGGCACTGTTTAAAAGCACAACTTTGTTTTCGAATCAAAGCACTTTTATTTTTCCTCCTTTTCTTAAAGCCTCCGAAGGCAGTATGTTTAGAAGGGCTTTCATAGTTTCTTTTTGAATGATGAAAACTACTCGGCGTCTCTGCCTCATCTGCTTGTTCTGGTCATCTGAGTGAATTGCGCTTGCTCTTCTCTCATGCACAGGTTTTGCTGCAGATAGTATTTCTCGGGGTTTTTTTTCCCATTCCTTTTCAAGGAAGTAATATTTGTGCCATATACAGGTTGCTTTGTATATTGATTATGGCATTACAAAATCTTGTTTCAGTATTTTTCATTTAATTTCTTACAATATGGATGTAATGCTTAATTTTCTGCCCTTTAAAGAAATTTTATTCCTGTAAAGACTTCTTGATGCATTTGTGCATGATGGAAATTGAATACATAATGGTAATCATAAACAGTCTTAGAAATATTCTTGGTTCAACCAAAGAAATGACAAGATGAGATTTTTGGACTGGTATTTTTGTTAACTTTGTGTTACTGTAACAGAGTAAATTTCTTGAGGTTTTGCCATCTTTGCTCCAAAGAACTTAGTCTTCATGCTGAAATGACACATACTTTGCACTAAACTGTTAATTTGCTGGCAAACAGTGTTGTTGTAAAAAGGCAGAAAATAAGAGGAAAGAATGGTAAAAGTTTGAGAGAGCAAGTGCTTTGTGTCGCCTGAGTTTCATGTGGATCTGAATATGGAATTGTTGTATATGTAGCTCTTGTTTAATGTACATAAAGTGCTTAAGATCTTCAAAAATAATCACTTCTCTTGAGTGATTCTGATGAATCTATGAGAAGGAAAAGAGTTCTTCTCTCTACCCATGTGCATGCGAGCTAATAATAACACAAAAGAACTAGCATTTACTGCTTCCCAGCAGATCTTGGTTTGTATTGATAATTTGTAGCAGGTTCTCATGAGAAGATGTCATGTTATAATTTTGATGCATATCCTACTTTGCCTCTGGTATTTGCACAACAGGAAAGAAAAGCCAACCACAGTGTGTTTTGCTGGGCAAAGGCTAGCCAAAATGTTCTGCAGAACCTCTAATTTCTGTACTAACTGTGGTAAGATATATGGAATTGCCTTGGACTAGGTACAGTTTATAAACTCCCTCTTACCAGATGATTCTGGCCTATAAAGTTATAGGTAACTTGGAGTGTCTGTGTTGTCTTGCCCACTCCTTCCCCTGAAGATTGATGTTCTTGTTGTTTCTAGATGGTTATAATCTGGAATTAGTTGCCTGGTAGAAATGGGTAGATTACCTGCCAAAGAAATGATAGCTCCTACTTAAAACAAATTGAGCATGTTATCATTTGGCAAAATAATTTATTGATGCTGTAAATTATTTATTAATAAATATGTAGCAAACTAAGTTGTATTCTGGAGCTGCCTTAAGCTGTGGTTGCAGCTTTCACTAAATAACAGCAGCTGTAGAAATGGTTTTGGTCATTAAGCTGTTAAAAAGTTATTATAATGTATGACCCCAAAGCACTAAGAAGAATTTTTTTGTTAGAACTACAAAAAAGCAAAATGACCCTAAAACTAGACACAACATGTTAGAAGGGGAAAATTAAAAGGGACAAAATAGGCCTGCATAGCAAAACATATAGGCTTGTTGAGCCAAATAGCCAGTGTGAGCAGGATGATGTGCAGAATGAAATGGAAATTAGGAGAACTAACTGAGAACTGAAGGAGTTGCAAGAGTCTTTTAAATATACTAAAACCAAGAACAATTTGGAGAATGAGGAGATTAAGCTGGAAACTGCAAAAAAAGAGGACTGGTGTCTTGGTACCAGTCTTCAGTAAAAGATGCTTATAAAGAAATTTTCAACAGATCTATTGTTTTATAAAAATAGAAGATACTGCGCTGTCAGAGGCTGATATGTCAAAAGAGGCATTGTCAGAACAAACTGGGTGTCACACTTTCACTAGTTCTTAATGTGATTTAAGAACAAGGAGGCAGGTCTGGAAAACTGAACATTATACCTCTCTTAAATAAACACACAAATCACAGGTTTGCAAGCCTTGAGGTATGAACTGCAGTGCTGACAGTGATAAAAAAAGGCATTTGGAGGGGGGAAAAATATGAAGCTTCTACCTGGGCTTGATGATTTGATAAATATAGAGCCTTACAGCATTGGAAAACAAAACCAAGCCTCTCCAATCTGCTACTTTTTGCATTATGCAGTTGAAAGAAGGATGAGTTAAGGACTTGATCGATAATTTATTTGGACAGCTTGAAGTTGTCTGAGTGGGCAGTTAAGACAAGCTAGTAATCAGGGCCTAGAGATAAAATACTCTGAGAACAGTTTTTGGGGAGTTGAGTAGGAGACTGGGCTTCTGGAGTCACAAGTCATTGTTGGACAATAAAATTACCTATCTATAACAGGGTAATGAACATTGTAATGTATATTTTGACTGTAGGAAAGTTTTTAGCTCTTTTGGGTAATGCTTTCTTAGACAAGTTAGGGAAATGTGATGTAAAAAAAATGGTTCAAGAGTGATGAGAAACTCCCTCATATCTTAGCTCTCATGTATATGAAGAGTAACTCTTGGTCCTGACTGACATTGAAGGCAGTTCCTCAGAACTGATGTTGCTGGATAGTTTTCTCCAAATAGATGATAGAATAGAATGTGCATGAGCCCAGAATCCTCGTATGATCATGAACTACAGGGCATTCGTTGTGGATTTTAGAGATGAGGGACAGGAGGAATCTGGGGCTGACTCACAGGTGGAAAACATCTTTCTTTACAGCCTTATACTCCCCTTTAAAATAGTTTCTGGCAGTGTGGCTAACTCTCAGAAGAGTCATGGGGAGCTGGCCTCAGCAACTCAGCTCCGTTTTTCTTCCCAAAGCCAGGGATTTAAAGCATTCCCAACAGTCCTTGTCTCAACACAGTGTCATGGGCTGTCATGTGATGAAGCCCTAGTGTAAAAGCTACAGTTTATTGGCCTGAGACCTCTATGCAGCTCTGAAGCCCACAAAGCTGAAAGAGAATGAATTTATACAGCAGGATTAGAATAAAAAATTACCTTGACCAAACTGCTTACACAAATAAAAGAACAAGAATTAAAGGTTGGAGCAAGTACAATGTACTATGCTTAATCAGAAGTCATAGAATTATACAATGATTAGGGATGGAAGGGACCTTAAAGATCATCTAGTTCCAGTCCCCCTGTCATGGGCTTGTCCAGCTTTCTTGTAGCCCCTTTAGGTACTTGAGCTGCTCTGAGGTCTCCCCTTAAGGAGCCGTCTCTTCTCCAGGCTGAGCCAGCCCTGCTCTCATCCTGGCTCCAGGGCAGAGCTGCTCCAGCCCTTGCAGCATCTATGTGATGCCCTCTGGATTTGCTCCAACAGCTCCACATCCCTCTTGTGGTATTGCCCCAGAGCTGGATGCAGGACTGTGGAGGGGGGGGGGTCTCATCAGAGCAGAGGGGGAGAATCCCTCCCTTGACTTGCTGGTCGTGCTCCTTTTGGTAACTGGTCCCTTTTGCAGTGAAGAACTAGGTTTATGGTATGCAGCAGGAGCTTTAAGAGAAAAAAATTAATGTGGAAGAGGTAGAGTTTTGTGTACGTCTGAGTCCAAGATGTCTGATTTCTTTCTAGACACCTAAACAGACTTATGCCTTGTCCTGAAAAACTTCTAGTCATATGTCATTTGTGTATCCAAGTTGTCTCATTTTTTCCTTTTGGCTAAGCCATCAAACCAGAAAACTTTAATATGAAAAGGCAATGAATTGCTATGTGAGACAATTAATTGGCAGAAATGCAGATGTCCAAATACTGCTTCAATGATGTAAAAAAGGGACTTTTTTCATTATAATTTAAGAAAAAAAAAAATCACATGTTTCTGTTAGTGAAGAAACAATTGTGCCTAAGAAAGCAGTCAGTCACCATGATGGTACATTGATGTAGCATTGGTGGTCTTGTGGTACATAATTTTGCTGGTAAATTCCTTGTGAGAAAAGCTTTGAGCCATTTATGTAGCTTCTTTCCTTTACAAAGGTGCATTTTTGAGAAGAGACAGAATGTATTTACATTGCTTGATAGTGTTGTGTAGGGGGGCGGAAAGCCTGAACTAACTCTAAATCAGAATGATAAATCTGCCCTAAGGTATTACAGCCACACTGCTTTTGGTGACAGTTGTTAATGTACTCTCTACAATGTCCTACTCTTCTTTAGGACCAAAGGATGACTTGTGTAAATGCAAAACTTCAGGAAGGAGACTCTGAAATAGATATGCACTGATTTAAAGGGAGATGGTACTACAGCTGAGGGTTCTGAAAATTGCACTTGTGTATTTAGGGGCTATCATATTTTCAGGGCTTGCTTCATTTTGGCATTAAATACTAAGTATTTAACATGGTTCTAATTCACTCTACCTTGTAGAAATCACTTGTAAAGTCCCTAAACCTCATTGTACTTGACACGAGACCCATTCCAGAGCAGAATGCCTTAGGATTGGCACTTTGTGGCCGTTGTTTCTTCCCAGAGTGAAATACTTCATGTATGGAGTATAAATTTCAGTCTGATCCATATGAGATTTAATTTTTTGCAAATGTTATTTGCATATAAAATAAAGCAAGTATTGTTCTAACCTTCCAGCAGTTGCCTGTTTTATTCAGAAATAAATGCTGAAGACCATTGGGAGCTTTTAATTTCTTTTCCTAGCTCATGTTGCCAGTTACTGTCCTACTGAAGCGCAGCTACACAAGCAGGGGGTTCTTTCCGATGCTTCTTTTCTGCTGCTTAGGAAGATCTCCTAAATTTTTCTTGCTGTCTGTTTTCTGTCATAGGTGTTCCGTCTGCAAAAAGGTATTTACCTCATTTGTGTGCAGAGGTGCTGGACACAAATGAAAACCACTGAGTGTGTTAGACCCAGTATTTTTTTTTCCCCATACTGGGTATAGTGATGTATATATTTTGTTTTTTTCTCAATGCAAAGTTAGGTTATTTTGTGATAATACTTGCTCTTACTGGAGAAAAAAAATCCTAATCACAGAAGGGTTTGGGTTGGAAAAGTACCTTAAGATATCTGGCCGCAGCCTGTGGCAGAGGATTGGAACACCTTCCACTAAACCAGGTTGCTCCAAGCCCTGTCCAGCCTCACCTTTAACACTGTCAGAGATGGGGCAGCCGCAGCTTCTCTGGACACCCTGTGCCAGTGCCTCAGCACCCTCACAGCGTAGAACTTCTGCCTATTGTCGAATCTTGGTCTCCCCAGTTTAAGTTTGAACCCATTGCCCCTTGTCATTCTGAGGATGACTAGGGAGCAGTAACTCCACTGTTAATCAGACTTGCAGTTGACAAATAATGGGATTACTTTGAATTACTTCTACTTTATTGTTCACACCTTAATACTTTAAAGAGTTATATGTTTTAGAAGCCTTATTAAGAGGATTTGAATTTTTGGGATAGCTTTTTAAAATACTATAATATTGTTCAAAATTTTAGTTCATTGTTGTTGTTCTTGCTTATAATTAAGTTGAAAGTGTCTGTATAGTCTAAACACCTGAAAGTGGCAATGGTTTTCTGTGTGTCTAGCCCCTAAACAGTTGATTTGGGAAGTGTCATGTAACTTTACCTCTCAATTCTAGCTTGCTCTAACTATGAACTAAATAAAATAACCCCTTAAACCCCTATCTACTTATTCAGGAAGACTGTCAGCTGCAAACCGTTGGAAGCTAGGAGAGTACTCAAGAAAAGTATTAGATAGACTTATCCTGTTCGTATTGGCATCTGTTTTTCTCCATTCTTGAAGCGACAACACATAGCTAGCTGAGCCTTGAGTCTGATCTAGTACGTTTGTTTTCATCTTCCTATGCTACTCTTTGCTTTTCAGACATCAGCTAAACTTCTACATCCATTAGCACAGCTCAGCCAGTGGATTTATTGTGATTTCAATCCCTCCAGTGTGTTGTCAATAGAACTATTGCCCAAATACCAGTCACGGGATGAAATCCCCTTAAATACGCATTTGTAACCCATTTGGAGAATATGAGTTGCCAAAAGGTCACAGGGTAAAATAGAACCAGCAAGATTTGACAGAGGTGTGTCGCAGAGCAATTCAGCGTGGTAGGTCTTAAGTACATGGACTTGACTTCTGGAGGTTTTCTAGTGGTGATGGTAACAATGCTTTTTAACCTGTATGATACACAAAACCCCCATGTATTCAATTCAAGAGTGATTGAAATATAAGTATCACAAAAGTGCATTTTTAGGCTGCTTCAGAATAAAACCAGACTTCAAAGAGGCCTCTTTGTACAGGGTAACTGTAGTTATGATCTGTCAGGATACAGAACCAAAGGATAATGATGTTCCTACCTAAATTCATGTTGCTGGTGGGTTTTTCTCTGCTGCTTGCAAAATTGGCATACTGGGATCCTGAACAGGCCTGTTGAAAGGAGGAGGCTTTTGTAAAACTCAGCTGGTTGACAAAACATTTTGGAACTGAGCATTGAGGCTGTTTTCTATACTACAGGCTTGCTGTCAGCACAGCTGTGCTGCTCAGGAATGTGAAGAGGTGTGAACACTGACCGGTTTAGCTGTTTTTGGCAGAAGGGGTTAGCAAATATATTATTATATTGACAAAATTTTTCTTTTGCTGGTAAAACTGGTCTGCTCAGAGATGTGACCCCACAAATGGTTTTACATTCTGGTATGAAGTGTAATTTGCTTCAGAAAGCTGTATTTGTCCTATATTTGCAATGCTTTGTCAGTGCCTTTAGAGGACTTGAGGGCTCTGGTATCAATGCAGCCGAGCTTCCAAAATATATCAGTAATCCAAGCTAAGTAGAAAAGGGTGTGGAAGCTGAAAGGAGGCATGTTGAAACAAAGGTTGCTGAGGAACAGATGGGAGCTGACAGGATCCCTTTTCTGTTGGTAGGATTGATATCCTTGTGTGATTTGGATCTGCTGTGCACCTCCAGGAAGGTGAGCCTTCTAGCTGTGTGACACTAAATCTTGGAGTTTGTGTTATTTCTGTCATCAGCACACCAGCAGCAGCTAGAGTGCATTATTTTTGCTCTCTGGAAGTGATTGAGCTAGCCTTTTGCACTGGCATTAAGCAACCTAGCAGGAGGGCTTTGCTGTTTTTTCCACTGTTATTTCTTCAGTCACACATAGTCTGAATATCCAAAATACTGTGAGTTTGGGAATAAGAAACAGTTGAAAA
Source organism: Psittacus erithacus (assembly GCA_009867235.2). Lineage (NCBI taxonomy): Eukaryota > Metazoa > Chordata > Aves > Psittaciformes > Psittacidae > Psittacus > Psittacus erithacus. Next base: position 80,163 of record WYDI02027518.1, on the reverse strand, counting down.
TGAGTGGTACTCTGAAACACTGTGTTCCCGTTTGTTGTTCAATATGAAGCATACACGAAGTTTAATGAATAAGTCATAATTCTTCTGTGCTTTAAAACGAAGTATTGACTTTCAGCTGTGCGTGGAAGTAGTATTTTTCTTATGACTTCATGTTCATTGCTTGTTCTTTCATCTAAATAGCAGTATTTTGTATAAAATCTGAAACTCCAGGATTTTGGACTCTGTCCTAATGAAGAATACCATAGCAGACAGAGCCTGCGATTCTTAAGATTTGACACTGGGTTAGTTTACAGTGAATGAAACCAGATTAGGCCCTGAAATCCTGGATATGAGCAGCATGGCAACACAGTACAATTGTGGAGACACTCACTGATGGTTTAATGTTTGTTTTTCAGTAGCTATTATACTTGGACTGATGCCTAGCTAAGTTAACAGAAATAAAGCTGGAAGATTTTAGGCAGCTTCAGAAACCTTGCAGTAGGCTTTTGTAAAGCAGTATTTATTGTGTTTGAGTTCCAGCATCCTAAAGAGAAGTCCCAAGAAAAGATCACTGAACATTTTATTATGAAAGATTTCTGTGCTGGCTTCAAAAGAAATTTTTTTTCCAGGGAATCTCCTTTCTTTTAGCCTTCTTATCTTCTCTGTTATATTCATCTTATGTTTGTTGCCTCGATGGACTCATTTCATATGAAGATTGCAAGATTTGTTTTTGTTAGTTTTGTTTTGCTGTTTAAAATGGTGAGGTTTTGAGATTTCATCAAAGAAATGAATATGACTTGTTAAAATGGTGCAAAGATCCAGTGTCTTTGTTGTGCCCATTCATGGTATTTTCTGTGGGTGTTGTTAGATTGGTAAGAAGACTGTAAGTAGCTGGTGTTGACCTGAGAATGTTTCTTAGTAAGCATATGGTCTTCATTACTTCTGTTTTGAAAATACTGTGATAAAATAAAACACTTTGTCAGTAGCTAACAAAGAAAAAGAAAACAGTTTTGGGTGTAGGAGACGCAAACTATTGAAAAATAGCCTGTATCTTGTCATTGTTGAAAATGAAAATGGTGGCAGTATTTGGCACTTTTCCATGTACTTGAACATTAAAAGCATTTTGCATCCCAGTGTTTGTCAGAGTTGGCTGAAACCCACTGATCTGCAAGTTGTCTTGTAGAGAAAACGTCATTGGAAGCTATAGATGTTACTGCAAAGTAAGAGTGTAATGAGAATAGGTTTGTGGGTAACAGCCCTCCCATAAGTAAAGTTCTTGTGAAGAGAATAGTCTGTGATACATGGGACAAGAAGTAACTGTTCAAATTTTGGCAAAGAATTCCAGTTAAACATTAAGAAAAGCTTTCTAATAGATGGGATGACTTTCTTGTCCAGGAGTCAAGTCCTAATGGATGTTGCAAAGTGAGGATGGGGTACCTAGTGCCCTTGTGATCCTGTCTTGCAGTGAACCCTGACCCCTTTCCAAGAGGAGAATGGGAGGCTAAGCTTTCATGATGTCTTGTAAAAGAGTACATCTTTCAAACTAAGTTTATGGAACTGTGACTACAAGATGCTTACTCATATAAAACCATGTTTTTTGTACAATAAGAAGATGTATTATATCATGTACTTGCTCAGTTATATAGTATATGATTGTTTGTCAGTTTCTTTAATTTCTGTCAAATTCAAGTCATGATCCTAAGATATGTGGAGGTGAATTTAGTAATGAATCCTAACTTCTTTTCAACTGAAAAACCTAAATATAGTAAAATACATGGTGTGGGAGTAAAGATACTATCTCCTCTGCTGGAAATTGTTCTAACTGTATTAATTTTATTGCATTTCTGAAAGCCTTTACAAAGTGATATCCCAAGATGTTTGAGTACTCTGTCCAGTCAAAAATTTGTTCACTTGTTTAGACTGAAAAACTGGTATCTTGCCATGTTTTGTATTGTATTGATTTAGAAGGTGTTTCTCATCAGTGAGATCTGAGTCACAGAATATGATTAGAAGTAACTGTGTTAGGAAAATCTTTATAGAGGGGGAAAAAATTGAGGATATGAAATATGTGAAATATCACTTGTGTCCACTACAGATTTTTTGCAAAGGCCAAAATTCTTTTCACATATGACCTTTCCTAAGGAGCCAGTTGGCAAACTGTTTAGTCGAAAAATATTCAAGTGAGGCAATACATTGAATTGGTTATTAGATTCAGCTGTTTCAAGTAACCAGATGCATTTACTTTTTACCACTTCACATATTAAAGTCCTGTAAATGATCAGCAACAAATATGTTTAACTGTGCATTATAATCAGGAAATCTGTTAATGATAAGAATATCCAAGATCACTTTCATATGTATTTCCGAGAAAAGGCTCTTTCAACTCTTCTTGATGTTCGCTTAGTTTCTAATGTATTGGTAAGTTATTGCAACTTTCCACTTCCATCTGATCTGCAAGAACAGTTCATTTAAACTTCAAGCTGGAATTTAAACCTTCGTTAGATTGCATGGAAAATTTGTATCAGGACTGCAAATGAAATTCATGTTGCAGTTCATGATTTCAGAAATAGGAGATAGGTGGTGGGTGTGTGCTCATTCATTGAACTATTGACATATTTTGTGTGTATAAGCCAAAAGAAATATTACTAGGCTCAAAAAATGTCAGTAAAGTTACTGGGTTGGAGGGACAGTCTAGAGTTTTAAGAATGTATTGTATTCCATTGCATATAAGTTATTCTTTGGGAACTAAACTTTATAGATGTGATTTAGAAATTTTTCAGGGAATGTTTGGAAAAATTAGAAAAAAATCCATACTGATTTTGAGTTTGATAGTTTTCCAGCTTTAGTCTGTTGAGCGATTATGTATTTGATCTTAGAGGGAGAGTTCAGGGTTATAGTACATGCTTGTGTGTGCACACGTGGACATGCAACCCCTTGGTCTAGTGGAGTGCTTCTTCACTGGACATCGCTGCACAGAGTTGTATGTCTACAAACGTATGTACAATCACAGCAGATGAAGGTCTCTTCAGGGAATGCCCATTTTGGAATTAAAGTTGTCTGATTCAGATGAGAAATAATTATGTAATTAAGTATTTATTTGAAATTTCTGCCCTACGATAATTATTCCATATGGATCTGTGGCTTCAGGGTTGAGACTCTTCTGTGGCTGTCCTGACACTGCTCCTTTGCCGTAGCATTATGAATATTCATAGAAAATATACCTCGCTGGTGGTACTTAGCTTTACACATTTTTTCACTTCAGAAATAGCAGAATTGTTAACATCTATTGAACTGGGGTCTGATATCTTTGTGTG